>CAKNXH010059882.1:43289-140218 GCA_932178445.1 Andricus quercusramuli | reverse complement strand
TATATACACATGTGTGTGTGTTTTATTAGAATTTTAAATATTAAATTTTAATTTCTTAGATATTGAAATTTTTGAGACAATTGCTCAATTTCTGACACCTCACTGAAGTCTCTCAACTTATTCAAGGAAAAGTTGTATTGAATATGATCCGTGTAGAAAATTTGAAGCATATTTTAAATATCTGTTTTGTTTTAGAACAATATATTCACAAAAAGGAAAGAGATTATTTAAAATGTAGTTTTCTCCAATGTTTATTTAATAATTGTTAGTAATTAGGCAGGCGAAGCGTTGTGAAAATTTGTAGAAAAAACCACCACTTTCTAGCACTTATCTAAGAAGATAATAATGATAAAGGGACAGAAAGGTAAGAATTGCCGAAAAACCGCAACTATCAGGCATTGATATAGATGAAGATAGTTATAAATAATGATAATTTGTTTAAATAATTATTTTGGCTCAATCTAATTAATTATTAAGTCACGCCTTATGAAAAATAGACAAACCGTTAAAAATTTCAGAAAAAACCGCAACATTCTACCAATTAAGCAAAGAGAATATTCTTAACAATAATAATAAATTGTTTAAACAATTATTTTGTTAACTTCAAATCATTATCATTTCACTCCAATTGAAAATTGGTCAAAAAGCCAGAAATTTCAGAAAAACCGCATCTTTCTAGCATTAATAAAATATAATAATAATAATAGTAATTACAAATTGTTCAAACAATTAATTTTCTTGACTCTAGTTAATAATTTAACTTATCTTGATAGCAAATTTTACTAGAAGTGAATTTTTTTAACTGCAATTTTGTAGCATTTTTCTAAGAGAATATAATTAAAATTATCAATAAATTGTTTGAACAATCACTCTTGTTAACATTGATGATTTATCACTTTCCTCTAATTGAAAATTGGACAACAAATGAAAATTTGCGAAAAAACCGCGTCTTTCTAACTCCATTCTATGAGAAAATTGCTAATAACAATCATAAATTGTTTAAACAATTCATGTATACATCTAATCATCAGTATGAAATGGTGTTTTATGTGCCAGAAATAATTTTCATTGAAAAAACCGCAAAAAAAGTCATAAGTACCGCGAAAAACTCGCAAAACCCATTTTTTCACTTATATGGTTTTTTTGGGACCCTATAAAACAGACTTATGGTGTTGGTATTTGAAAAGTGATATTTTGTTCGTTTTCAATGGCTAATTGTGAAGAGAATTGTTGAGTTTCAAGTCGATTGAGATAAAATTGATTATTCTGAACAAGATTTACATAAACTTCTTTTTTTCTTATGGGAAATACGTGTTAAACTTCATAGGGCTTGCGGCACCCCTAAATATTATTTTTTCAGAAAAAAAAATGGATTAATTTTTGTGTGGATTCAAACAAATTTCTGGAGTGTCCCCATAAATATTCGTAAAACCAAATTTTTGGAACACCCTATTCCACAGTCATTTCAAAGCCGAAGTTCAACAGTATTCTTCAAAAATTATTAAAAATATCAGAAACTGCAAGTTCATATTCTATATATACTAATAAAGCAAAAAAAGAATAATTCTACTTTATTTGAAAATATTACATATAGAAAACATATTGATATAAAAGTAGGGATCCTCGTGATATTTAGCGATATTGCATTGAATAACTGTCATAACTGAAATTCAAACTAAACTTCATTAGGTTCGTAAATATCAAACGAATTTTTTGGTTTATTGAAACAATTTGCAAACTGTTGTTTTTTGGTGGAGGCTACATTAACGATTTGGATTGCATTTTATGAAGTTTTTAAGTTAATCTTCACTATAAATTTATTGTCTTCTTGAAACCTCTACTTCGGAATTATTGGAATTAAGTTGATAAGTCAGCAATAATTCAATAAACAAAACTTAAAAAGTTATTAATTTCGATATTGGGAAAATTTAAAATCGTGATTTTATGGTTTTCAAAATAAAATCATACCTTCGACTGTTCAAAATCCAGTTCATTGGATCATTGTTTCTCAGTATTTTCTCATCGATGATATTTTACGTGTTGCAAAAGTTTATCCTTTTCAAAAATAAGTTACAATACACCTCAAGAAAACATTTTCATTCACGCTCTTATTTCCTAAATCTTAATTCCTTTTATATCATCTATTTTCAGTTCTGAATCAATTTGAAACTTTCAACTTGAAGAATATCTAACTGTTTGAATCAATTTTTTGTAGAACTTTGTTGCTAAAACTTAAACAATAAGACACTATCGAAACATTTTTGGTCAATTTTCACAATAATCTCAGAGGTCTTTATAAAACCACAGTTGTTTCGATGAACTTGAAAACGTGACAAAAAACTCGAGATGGACCGTTTTTTTAACCAAAGCGCTTCGCAAGCTTACCGGGTACTGACTTAAATTTCGTCCCTAGGATACATATAATAGTTTTGCGTTTGCGCTTTACGTACCGCCCTATCCTGGCCCTCTCTATTTTCTCTTCTCACACAATAATACAACGTCACATTATCGACCGAAAAATGGTCCTTTAAATTGCAATTCTATATTGTTTTTCCATTATCTGTAGCTAATTATTTTACTAATGCATTATCAGGATGCAATAAAATCTCTATTAAAACACTTTAATGTCGAAATTATCTGACTGCATGTCGATAATGTAGATTTCGAAGAAGTTCATATCAATGGGGCGAAAACTATTAACAAGGGGTAAAATATTGGAGACCTACTGCCGATGTTATGCGGCTTCTGTAAATTATCTTTCGAGCAGGTGCGAATTTAGTGAGATGACCTCCGAAAGTGGGGAGGGGGATTTTATACACATAGAGAGCTATGACTAACAGCCGTCCAATTTCAGGAAGGTGGGGGTCACGCTAAAAACTACAGTTGGCAACAGGGGGAGGGGGTAGAGGAAGTAATATTACAAACATAGATAACAATTACTACGCCTCGTGATGATAAATTTTTAAGAATTCTTTTTTTCTCGGTTTTTAAAATACATATACCCTTCCTCCACTTTTTATCACTTTTTCACTTAAATACGAAATAAATTAATAGAACCCAACAAGAAAAATCAAATACTTTTTGCTGAAAAGTCTACTATTATATTTTTGGTTCGGAATTCATCTGGTCTGGATAAAAATTATAGTATTTGGTTGAGAATATTATTATTTTATTGGAAATGAAACTATTTTGTTAAAAAATCATCTTTTTTCGTAAAAAAATTCAGGGTACTAGCCGTCCCGAACATTCGGGACGACTAGCCAAACTTATAAAAAATATTGGACTAGTTAGGGTAAGAGCACCAGTTATTGGCACCTTAAGAGGAAATTTAGACTTTAGGAAATAAATAAACACATAAAATATTGAATTCTGAAATAGTGATAATCATACCGGCACTCCAAATATTATGCAGAACACACTGGAATGTTGAATTATTATTCAATGATGAAAAAAACTCGAAAAATTATTAAAAATAAGCATGTAGTCCCAAAATTTTAGTGCTTGGCACTGCTAACCCCAGTTATTGGCACCCCTCGTCACCAGTGATTGGCACTACAATCACATAACCTCTTCAAACTTCTGTAATTGCGTTAAAACATTGATAACAACAAATTGTGCAACTGAAAATATGAAATAAATTTTCTATTAATAATTCTAAATTTAGTATTTTATAAATTTTGTTTTTGGACAAGCCAATATCTTTGACAGCAGCTATAAAGCCTAGCCATGGCACATATGTATTCTTCGGCTTATGTTTTTCTTTCCTCAGAGATACTCTCTGACGGGCAATAATATGGCAATAAATAAAATAAAAACCATAAATGTTACTCATTTTCTACTTTTAACTAGAAAAATGAATAAACAAATTCAAACATGGATAAATAAATATAGTCAAAAAAAATCGCCCACCGATTAAATAAAAACTTTGGCTATTTTATAATAACATGAATTCCTGCGTAACATTTAAAACATTGTACGACAATATTATTGAACACAATATGTATAAAGATAATAAAATTCCATTTATAATTTAAATGAAACCAATATTTACCTATACCTCGAGGCCTAAAAAGAATAATAAATTATCTGAACAGAACTTTGGAGGTTACGATTACCGGTATATCCGGTATATAAATGACAGCTTCATTTATTATAATTGTTAGCTAATTTTTCGTATACCTAGTAACGACTTTTGTTGTTCCGGCACTTTTAACACTTCATTTTATCAGAAATACGTGAAACGGCTCATGTCAACACAAGGTCTTGAGATTACATAACCTTACTTTTTTCCGGCGAGGCAGGGGTGCCAATGAATGAAATCATTCCCGAATTGCATGGTCTGGTCATTGGCACTGGGGTGCCAACGACTAGAGACCATACTTTTTATATTAATTTCCATTGGCACCCCCCTAAAATTAATAAATAAATTATTGCCGAGGTTCATTCCTTATTTTGATTATATTGCAAGTATTTCTTTTCAATATTCACAAAAATTGGATCAGATTTACTTGTTCACAACGTTGTTTGAACAAAATTAAAAAATGTTGTCAGCTAAACATTTTCTTTAGAAAACCGGATAAATTCTTGGCACCCTAAGAACTGAAGTGAATTCATTATTTTATAACTAAATTTGACATTATTTTGTATGAATTATATATGTCGGTACACGCAGAAATAATGGTAGAATAAAAATAATACCAGCAAAATACGATAAATGTTTGCATTTTCTTAAAATTTAACAAAAATGAGAGAGGGTGCCAATAACTGGCGCAGTGCCAACCACTAGTGCTCTTACCCTATCCCGAATTTCGAGATGACGAGACACTTCGTATTATGTTATTCATTATTGAAAATAATCATTAAAACTATTTTTAATGAAGAATGACATTGTTAATTTCATACTTATGAAAATTTTGGCGTAGTTGAAAATTTATCAACGTTGATTCCTTATAACTATGAATATGTCACGCTACCTTCAGCAACGTGTACAATAGGGTGGTTCTTATTTATACTTGGTAGATTTTTTTTTCTCGAATTTCTCAGCTCTCACCCCAGTTTTGTTTGAATGTCCAAGAAAAAATCTTCTCCAAATTTGAGCGAAATCGCTTAATATTTAGGTGAGGCGCAAAGACCATGAAGTTTCCCATTGATTTAACACGGGAAAAATTGAGCTTTTTGTAAATCTAATATTTAAATGCGATAATATGTTACAAATAATTTCGTGTTTCAGTATATTGTTCAAAATTCATCAGAGAATAAGAATGAATCATGAATTTTGGGGTTGGATAATTTTAAGCCACTCTTATGGGCCCCCAAAGGAAACCCCATGCGTGGCAAATTTGAATTTTACGTAATATTACGGTTTATTGACGCTTCTTAAAAGTTAAAAAAAAAATCATTAATAGGTAATTTAAGAATACCCAGTCGTTTGTTAACTCATACTCAATTGTTTAAACAATATTATTTTTTTTAAATTCAAGAGTATTCTTAAAAAGCAAAGTAGAACATAAAAATATTTCAATCTTTCGAAAAATAGCAAAAATAAAATATGTCAACAAAAAAATTGTTTAAACAATTTAAATTTATTTGAACATCTACGAGTATTCATAATAAACAAATTATTACTTAAAAATATTGAAATGTGTAGAGAATTTAGAGAGATAAAATGTTTTTCCTTCCTTTTTTAGGTAAAATATATACTGAATAAATACATATTATTTGAATAATTGTGAAATTATTTAAACGAATTATTTTACTGTTCTCATTGATTAAATAACACATAAAGTCTAGAAAATACGTTCATTTCGCGAGTTAACTGACAAAAACAAATATTTAAACACATAGAAATTGTTTAAACAATTTCATATTAGTTAACAAATGACTGGGTATTCTTAATTACCGATCAATGATTATTTATTTTCGAAAAACTCTTAAAAAGCGTCAATAAGCCGCAATATTACGTAAAATTCAAATTTGTCACGGATGGGGTTTTCTTTGGCGACCCATAAGAAAGGCTCAAAATTATTCAACCTCTAAATTTATTATTGATTCTTATTCTCTCATGAATTCTGAACAATATACTGAAACACGGAATTGTTTGTAACATATTATCGCGTTTAAATATTAGATTTAAAAAAGCTGAATTTTTCCCATGTTAAATTAATGGGAAACTTCATGGTCTTTGCGCCACCCGTAAATATTAACCGATTTCGCTCAAATTTGGAAGAGATTTTTTTTTCGGCCCTCCGACCAACGGGGGGGGGGGGGGGGTTAGAGCAGAGAAATTCGTAAAGTGAAAAATAAGGGCCACCTTAGTGTACAATAGGATGGCTTTTTTTGAGTTTCTCTGCTCTCACCCCCCCCCCAGTTCTGTTCGAATGCACAAAAATAAATCTCCAAATTTGAGAAAAATCGGTTAATATTTAGGGGTGCTTCAAAGACCATGAAGTTTCCCATTGATTTAACATGGGAAAAAATCAGCTTTCTGTAAATCTACTATTTAAACGCGATAATATGTTCCAAATAATTTCGTGTTTCAGTATATATTCTTCAAAATTCATTAGACAATAAGAATCAATCACGAATCTTAAGGTTGAATGATTTTAAGCCACTCTTGTGGGTCCCCAAAGAAAACCCCATAAGTAACAAATTTGAATTTTACGTAATATTGCCGTTCATTGACGCTTTTTGAAAGTTTAAAAGAAACAAATGATCATTAATCGGTAATGTAAGAATACCCATTCATTTGTTAACTAATACTCAATTGCTTAAACAATTGTAATTAGTTTAAATATTTGTTTGTTTTAGTTAACTCGCAAAATGAACGTATTTGCTAGACTTTATGAGTTATTTTATCAATAATAACAATGAAATAATCTGTTTAAATAATGTTGCAATTATTTAAATAATACGGATTTATTCAAGCATATATTTCACCTAAGAAAAATCTGGAGGAACCTTTTATATCACTAAATTTTTGACAAATTTTAATATTTACAAGTACTAATTTGTTTATTATGAATACTCGTGGATGTTTAAACAAATTTGAATTTTTTGAACAATTTTGTTGTCAACATATTTTTTTTACTTTTCGAAAGACTGAAATAATTTTATGATCTACTTTGCTTTTTGAGAATACCCTTAAATGTTTAAAAAAATTGAAATTGTTGAAAAAAATGTAGTTTGTTTAAGCATCTACGAGTATTCATAATAAACAAATTAGTTCTTACAAATATTAAAATTTGTCGAAACTTAAGTGAGATAAAATGTTTTTCCTGCTTTTTGTAGGTAAAATATATGCTTGAATAAATATGTATTATTTAAATAATTGTAAAATCATTGAAATAAATTATTTTGTTGTTATTATTGATTAAATAACTCATAAAGTCCAGAAAATACGTTCATTTCGCGAGTTAACTGAACAAACAAATATTTAAACAAATTAAAATTATTTAAACAATTGAATATCACTTAGAAAAGGACTGCGTATTCTTAAATTAAAGATTAATGATAATTTTTTTTTAACTTTTAAAAAGCGTCAATAAACCGTAATATTATGTAAAATTCAAATTGGTCACTTATGGGGTTTTCCTTGGGGACCCGTAAGTGTGGTTTAAAATCATTGAACCTTAAAATTCCTGATTGATTCTTATTGTCTGATAAATTTTGAAGAATATATACTGAAACACGAAATTATATGTAACATATTATCACATTTAAATATTAGATTTGCAGAAAGTTGACTTATTCCCATGTTAAATCAATGAGAAACTTCATGGTCTTTGCGCCACCCTTAAATACTAACCGATTCCACTCAAATTTGGAGATTTTTTTTTTGGCATTCAAACAAAACTGGAGGGTGAGCGCAAAGAAATTCGAAACAAAATCCACTATGTATAAATAAGAACCACCCTAGCGTACAATTCATATCCATCAGAAATACATTGTATTATATTTTGATACTATTTTGGGTTACGGGCCAAAACAGTTCAGGAATATTAAAATCTGCCAGTGTTCTTTAGATTTTAACAAAACTTCGTGAAATTAATATAAGAGACGTTTTGGCTCGAAGGGTTTTTAAATTTTTTAAATTTTGGGAGATACGTCATATTGGATTTTCGGGTTAGATTTTTCCAAATATCGACATTTCTGGGAGCAATAATTGAATTTTTACGGAATTCGGAGGTATTAGAGATGAAATAATATATTTTTAAACAATAAAACTTTGACTAACAAGTTTCAAAATTTTCTCATGAAAAAAATTCAAACAATGTTTTGATTCAATTTTTCATGAAATACTCCCCTTTTAATTTTTGTAATATCAGGATATGAAGATTCCTTATGAAATCACGTTTCATTACAAAAAATTGGTGAAGACTCTTCTGGTTTCAGAGATATCGTCATTTTAGTGAGACAATTCGCTGCGCTGGCGCTGTGCTGCCAGTTGCGCCACTCAAAAACGATAGAAGCTGCAAAATTTGTTTTATTTTTGCGGAAAAATTGTTTCCATGCTCAGCGTGGCTTGAGTTTAATACTTAGGACTGCATGAACTGAAAAAATTGCTGTTTTAAAATAATGATTTTTATAAACAAGTTCTATAAGAGCAATTCCATGACAAATCATCTGAAGAATTATAGCTATTTTTAGTCATTTTTATGAAAATTCTAGCATCCGCTCGCAAGTGTGAGCGCGCCTAGGGCGCGTGATTTTCGGTTTTTGCGCTTCGCGCTTGAAAATATATATCATTTTGCCGAAAAAATCACTAGATTACTAGCCGCCTCCGAAACAATTGATAGATGGGCTTCTGCTTGCCAATTTTAATCGGCAAGCAACTCTATTATATCAAATGTATATTATATTTATTCCTATACCTCGGTCTGGGACTGCTCATTCATGTATTGCAAAATAAAGTACAAGTTTTATTTTTCATGATTACTTTAATATTTGTGCTTTATTTTGTATTAATTTTTATTCTCAGCTACCCTAGAACATGTATCATTCCAATAAATTTATATTATTGCAATTCATAATATTCATTGATATTGAAAAAACGTATTTTTACTGTTTTGTTTTTATAATTAAAAAAGTGCGCATCCTATAAAGAAAACAATTTTGTTAATTACCACTTCATTGCACCTTGTGTCGTTTTTCTAAAACATTTATTTATTCATTTTTAATCTTATCTCTTCCGATTTGAACAAAAAATAGGCATCGTACCAAAACATAATTCAAAAAAAATTTGTAGATCTTTTTTCAGGTGAACAAATTTCGTCTATTAATTTTTTTTCTTACCTTGTGTCGTTTTTAACCATTTTTTCCAACATTTTTACTGTTATTTTTTACGATTAACACAAAAGCTGCCCATCCTGTCAAAAAATGTGTCAATGAAAAATTTGTCGCCCAAAAATTTTAATTTTTTTTTTTAATATTGTTTTTATGAATTAAACAAAAACTACGCGCTCCATAAAAAAATGATTAACAACAAATTTATAGAGCTTTTTTAGGTGAACAACTATTATCCATCAATTTTTCTCGCACCTTGCGTCGTTTTTCCAAAAACGTAATTTTCTTATTTTTAATGTTATTTTTCAAGATTATGATAAAAATTACTTGTACTATCAAAAGACGCTCAGTAACAAATTTGTAACTTTTCTTTCAGTGAACAAATGTTCCCCCTTAATTTTTTTCCTCAGCTTATGTCATTTGTCCAAAAATATAATTTTCTTATTTTTTAGGGGGTAGTCTGGTAACTGACACATTTTCTTTAAAACTGTTTTCGCGATTTTAAAAATAAACTCGTTCGAAAGGCAATTTAATTCTCTACAAATCATACGGGAACAACTTTTGTGATAAAATACATCCCTGAGGAGATATTCTCAAAAAACCGATTATTTGGTACTTTTGACTGAACAAAAAAGTGATTTTTTCGCGAAAAGGATCTGTTCAGATTTTGTCTCAATGATTTTTGAGCATATCTAGGTACCTGAAAGAGCATGCCACATTCACTTTTCTTAGTTAGGTGTTTCCAGCAGACTTTTTTTTGCTTCCCGACCACCGTGATCTGACCATCCTGCTGTTCGACGTATAGTGTCAACGTCCACACCCTGCAACGCAGCGTATGATGTTGCTGCATGTTTCGTACTGTACGCTGAGAATGTTTTTGTATCAATGCCTGCTCGGAAAAGGCAGGATTTAATTTTAATCCATCGAGCTTGGGACTGTGGAGATGCTGGTCTATGCGGATTTTTGAAACAAATAATTCATTTGTTTTCTTTTCGCTGAATCTCTTCAGTTCTTAAGATGTAGGATGAAGTGTCCTGATGAATCTGATTCATTTTCAGTGAGAAGGTTTGAAGTCTGTGAGCTGTAGCTAATGCGAGAAGAGCTATCATTTTTTCGCTAAGATGTTGCAGGCTTAAGGCATCATTTGCTGGAGAATTTTCCCAGAAGGTTAAAACTAATTCTAGATCCCAGGTGTGACTATACTTTTGTTTCGAAGGACGTAGTTTGTACACACCTTTGAAGAAACGTTGCATCGCAGGATCTTTTCCCATTTCTCCTCCCAAAATCAAAGAGATGACAGAACGTGTTGAGTTCAGTGTCCCGTGAGAAGCCCCTTCATTGAATTGATTAGAAAAGAAATCGAGAACATTAACAGTTGAGGGCGTAAATACACAAATTTGGGCTTCATTGCAAAAATTCCACCATTTTTGTGAACTGGAATTATATTGCTTCCGTGTCGATTCGGTAATCGACTCAAGCATTATATCTGCAGTTGTTTTTGAGGAACCTCTCTTTAAATACGTCTTCCTGATAATTTTCTCGCTACGAGGGTAAGTTGCTTGGCTAGCGGACGAGGGAGCGACCTGCACGGGGAGAGCAATAGATTTGATGAGGGTTTAAAGATGATTGGTTTTTCAATGAGAGTCGATATGAATAAGGGCTACCAGGGTTGGACAATCTACTGAGGAACGATTATAATGCCAGTAGCCTGGTCATTACCAATTTTTCGTATGATTGGAAGAATGAGGGAAAAAGGGGGGAAAGCAAAGAAATTAAGGTCACCCCAGTTGATAGTAAACGCGTACACTGAAGATGCAAAATGATCTCTTAACCACGAGCAATCTTTTTCGCACTTTGCGTTGATACGAGAAGCAGAAAGATTGATTTTCGGTTTTCCATAACAAATTTTCTTTAGCCCAGACCACTGCCAAATCCGAAGAGCAAATTTATCAAACTTGGGTACACGTATGCTCCCCATTTTGTTGATATAAGAAATTACAGTGGTGTCGTCAACACGAAAGAGAATTTCGCATTCTTATAGGTTTTGAGAAAAACATCTAAGAGATAGTAAAATTTCCATCAATTCTAAGTAATTAATGTGGTTGGTCATTTCTTCTGCCGACCAAAGACCACCTGTGAATTGATTATTACAAGCTGTAAAAAATTGTGGCACTGAAGTCTTTTGATCTAATTGGACTACATGAGGACTCAATGTAGCTACTCCACCAATCAAGCTCAAATTGAACCGCATGGGAAACAGTCATTTGGCATTCAAAATTACCTTCAATAATAACACAGCAACACAAAAAAAATCGTTTTTCGGGCCTGAAGGTCAGACCAGGTTGACTATATGTTTTTTTGGGTCGCTGAATCCGCATCCGAAGGCCAAAAAAATCCAGCACGTCAGGGTTCTGACATAACCTCATAAAACCTCATAAAATTCTATTTTCTCAAGCCTGGGGGTTAGACCATGTTTATTATATGTTTTTGGGGTCGCTGAATCCGAATCCGAGGTCCAAAACGCCCCAGCACGTTAGGGTTCTGACATAGCCTCATAAAAAATTTGTATTTCAAGTCGGGGGTCATAAGACCTCATAAACTTGTTTTCCAAATCTAGGGGTCAGACCATGTTTATTATATGTTTTTGGGCTCGCTGAATCCGAATATGACGTGCTGGGGTTTTTCGGACCTCGGATTCAGATTCAGCGACCCCAAAAACATATAATAAACATGGTCTAAACCCCAGGCTTGAGAAAATAAAATTTTATGAGGTTTTATGAGGTTATGTCAGAACCCTGACGAGCTGGGGTTTTTCGGGACTCGGATTAGGATTCAGCGACCCAAAAAACATATAGCCAACATGGTCTGACCTCCAGGCCCGAAAAACGATTTTTTTTGTGTGACTGTGATAATTAACCTTGATTGCTTTTCTCTTTCAAGATTTTTCGCATTAAGAAAACCATAAAGAATAGCAGGACAACTACTATCTGTTTCAAAAATCCTGGCCCCTCTACAAATCATTGAATATCTCAAACAAAATAAAAATCTCTTGAAAAAAGGAAAAACATCTTGTCAATCCTCATTTCATTACGAATAAGTACAATATCATTTGATTGCGATGCGCCCATAAGTTTCGATGCAAATTCGCAGTGAAGGTGATAAAACGTGGTTAAAAGCACCTTTTATACCTTGGTCAACTTTCGACCGTTCTATTTTGTGGAAAAATGCATGAATTGTTTGGCAAAAAATCGAGTAGTTAGCTTGATGTTTTATTTGTTAGTACATTTTTGAAAAATTCAAAAATATTTATAACTGTGGTGTCGGCAGTAAATGAAAGAGAAGGATGCTAACTCAGCTTCTAATCAAGCTGAAAGGCTCTACTGAAGCTTGGAATTTAAAAAAAAATCAACAAATTCAATGGTTGGTTTTTAAAAACAGTTAATTACATCAATAACACGCTATTGCATATTATTTTTTTCTGTTTTTTTGGGACTGGAGGCACAAAAGAAGTCGATGATACTCTCAGCGGGTTCCAGGATATCGATGTCCTGCTTGATCCTTTGCCTCATAAAGTGAACTTTTTTTTTTCTTCAACTTTCGTATATCTGGTAGAATGTGCCGCGTGGGTCAACCGACTTTGAAAATAGTGGTTGGCAACCCCTTCAACGCATCGATTACAATTGTGGTCGACTACCGTAGAAAAAAAACAGAAAAAAATAATATGCTATAGCGTGTTAATGATGTAATCAACTGTATTAAAAAACCTAACATTGTATTTGTTGATTTTTTTGAAAAATTTCAAGCCTTAGTAGAGCCTTCCAGCTTGATTAGAAACTGAGTCAGCATCCTTCGCTTTTATTTACTGCCAACACCAAAGTTATAAATATTTTTGAATTTTTCGAAAACGTACTCACAAATAAAACATCAAGCTAACTAATCGATTTGTTGCCAAACAATTCATGCATTTTTCCACGAAATAGAACGGTCGAAAGTTGACAAGATATTCAATGATTTGTAGAGGTGCAGGATTTTTGAAACAGATAGTAGACACTAAAGAACACTATCGAATTCTCTAATCGTACAATGAGTCCCAGGCTGTAACCTCTCAATCATGTTTTTAATAAAGACCCTCTTATTATCAGGTAATTCCAACAAGACTTTTTTGAATATAATGATGGGGCCTAGATATTCGCAGCGAGCGGTAGGAATGAGTTGACTCTTTTCCCATTTGATGATAAAACCTAGTTTCGAGAGAAGGTAAATAGATGCCTATACATTAGCCTTACACATATCTTCAGATGAACCTATACTGCACAGAAGGTCGTCTAAATAAATTCAAGATATCAGACGTTTAGAGCGAAAGTGATTTACGACTGTTTTCATAACTTTGGTAAACACGAAGGGACTGGTTGATTGTCCAAAGGGTAAGCTGTAAACTGAAACAACTCTCCGCGAAAAATAAGTCTAAGAAATTTGCGGTCTTGAAGATGTACAGGGGCTGAGAAGAAGGCATCTTTAAGATCAATTTTCGCCTTAAATGCCTCTGGGGCAATTAGTTTAATTGCAGTCCTAATATCTTCTCGTTTGAAATGCGGCGGTTTAATGAATACGTTTAATTTTTTTAGGTTAAAAATAAATCTTTTCTTCTCACTAGGTCTATCTATTATAAAATAAGTTGAAATGAAATCGTCTTTTCCAGAGACACAACGTTCTATAGCCCCCATGTCTAACAAAAGTTTGATTTCACAATCTATAAGAGAGCTATCAGCATCTGAGAAGGAAGGTTCTGGTTCTGAGAAACTGAACCTTGCGCTCCTGAGAGTTTTGTTTGTTGAATTGGCCAAAAGGTTTGTTTGGATATTGCGATTTGGAACTTTAACATCTTAACTAAGTTTCTCCATAGTTTCAACCTCTTTGACTTTCTCTGAGAGATTAGAGTTATACAAAAATTCATCTGGAGTTGTACGCGCGCTCTAAGGCATCACGAACCAGTTTGTTTAAACTGCGAGACACAAAAGAACTTCTTGTAGCAGAAAATCCACGATGAACCTGAGTCATGAGTTTTCCAGAATCGCCCAATCTACGCAGGAGGTCGCTTGTCGATTTCGTCATCTGATAGCAGACATGAAATTGCTGATCCCAAGGCCACAAGAGCAGAACCTGCCATGTTCTGAGCTGATATCAATTTGTTGCCTCTTTGGATCAATGGTTCAGTGGACATGGCTACAATTTCTGGATTTAATTGTGTTGCTTCAAAATGACATTTCGTGCATTCTCTATAGGGTACTGATCCAAAAGTTTCTGCATTTCCTCTTTTTCCAAAAAGGACGAAAGCCAATGACTCCAACGAGCCGAAAATTCCTCCTGGAGAACAACTTCTGCACATTTTGGTTTTGAAGGATCTTCATTAAGAGATCCATTCCATTAAGAGATCGATTTCCATCACTTTAAAAATCTTTCTCCAAAAAACGTTGGACTTTTACGTTTAATTTTTTTATTTTTCGTAGAATGGCTTCTCTGTCATCGAAGATAGCGGATTTTACGGCATCGGGGGTACACCTTTTTGTTTTTGGCTCTTAGCATGTTATTTCACCTGGCTGCGAAGCAGACTACTATAAGTTTTAAATCTCGAAGACGAGGCTTGAATATAATTCATATCTAAAACTGTACAGAAAACATTTTTTTTCCTACCAAATTTTTTAAAGTTTTTTTTTACGGAGAAATTAAGCATCTTAAAAAAAATGTATATGGCTGGCGCGGGTGATTGCGCCACTTCAGGACATTTGAATGAAAAAAAATCAAGTTGATTATTTTTCTGTAGGCGAAAACCCGATCACATGATTTATGGACGGCCTCCTATCAAAAAGCGATTAATAAGAAATTTGTAGAGCTTTTTTTGGTGCATAATTTTTGTTTTCTTATCTTTTTTCGTACCTTGCATAGTTTGATCAAAAAGTACAATTTTTGATTCTTAATTAATTTTTATGTGTTCAAAATTTGAATTTCCATTTGTCGGATTTCGCACTTTCCACTCGGTTACTTATTCTTAGGCTCAAAATTTGAATTTTCGATTTTTTTCAAAGTATATCCGAAAAATAAAACCCAAATATCAAGTCCTATCAAAAAATAGTCAATGAAAAAATTATAGGTCTTTTTAAAAGCTACAATTCTTCTCTTGAACTTTATCACTCATCTGTCGTCGTTTGGCTTAAAATTAAAATTTTCGACTCATTCATTTTCGACGCATAAAATCTAAAAAACGAGTCCTACCGAAAAATAGTTAGGATAAAAATTGTGAATATTTTTAAGGGTTTCAATTCTCCTTCTATCCTCTTCTCACGCATCTGTCGTAGTTCGATGTAAAAATGTAATATTCGTTTTTTGAACAGCAATTTCGATGGATAAAACCATAACCGTTGGTCAAAGAATGCTGATTAATGAACTAGTTCCTTCTTTCAGGACCTAAAAAAAAGTGTGCCAAAGCTCGATTTGATCCGTTGATTTTTTCAAGAGTTATCGTGTTTACGGACGGACGGCTGGACAGACGGACAGACAGACAGACGCCATCGACAAAACTTGATTTACGGATGCAGGTTGTCTCAAGATGTGGGGATCCGCTGAAAAACTGTGGTGTCAAATTTAGGAAAATTCTAATACTTTCTCAATCTCAAATGATGAGAATGTGATGAATTATAACGAATTTGTATCTCTTTTGTGGATGAACAACTGTTGTCTATCAATGTATTGTATTTTCTTCGTAACCTGTGTCGTTTGTCCAAAAATTGAATTTGTTAATTTTTCGTATTGTTTTTTACGAATAAAACAAAAACTACGAGTCCTATCAAGAAGTGATCATCAACGAATTTGTAGATCTTTTTGTCAGCACAATTTTTGTCTCTTCACCTTTTATCGTATCTTGCATGGTTTGACCACAAAATGGAATTTTTTATTTCTCATTATTCTTGTGCGATCAAAATTCGAATCTTCGACTTTTCAAGAAAATTCAAAAATATGTAATGATAATCTTGAACGGCTTTTAACTTTGTGAATGCTATAACTCTGATCATCTTTTTTTATCGAAGAAAGTCATAAGGCTAAATTGTTCGGGTTCCTGAGTACTACGAATAGCAGTACATAAAATGGCTTGTTAATGAACTTGTTCTTTCTTTTAGGAACTAAAAAAAGTGTATGAAAGCTCGATTTTATTCGTTTATTTTTTCGAGAGTTATCGTGTTTACGGAAGGACGGACAGACAGGCAGAAAACATCGCCAAAACTGGATTTTCGGCTTCAGGGGTCTCAAAACGTGGAGATCCGTAAAAAAACTGTGGTGTCAAATTTCGGACAGTTCTAATACTTTCTCAATCATAAATAGAGAGAACGTAAAAATTCTGGACCATCAATAAGCACGCATTTTGGCGTGCAAATGGAAGCTAGTGTATTTCTAATAGCAGCAGGTAATAGAAATTTCGGACTTACACTATATATTCAATTGCACCTGATTGTCACTGCGTGTGGATTGGATGGGAGAAACAATTGTGAACAAGTAGTAAGAGTCGGCGTAAGGTCAGGCGCCTCGAGCGGGAGCGATAAAAGGGGGTTCTCGAGGGATGGAGCGCACAGTCGTCCGACACCCTCGCACGACGCAACGCGTCGTGATAATCCCGAATGGTCCCGAATTTCTTCCCCCTCGCCCGTTTCTTCAATTCGTGTGCAACAGTTATCCATCAAGTTAATTCTTGCAAATCTCATCTTCCAAACATTGTCACGCGGACGCGTGTGGTGAGTAAATATCCCACCTTTCATAAAATTTCATATTTATCACTATATAATTAATTACATTATTGTTTAATAACATTCGACAATGAATAAAACCCCGGAAAACTTAGTGACAATTGTTTGTGCAGCTGTTTTATTCTATTTTAGAGAAAAAATGATCCCGGGGGTCCCTTACATTTAATTTATTTACTAATTCACAAGTATGTTTGTTTGAGTGTTTGAATTTCTTTTTTTTTTTTTGCTTTAACAGTATTTAGTTTCCAAAGCAGTAAACTAATGTGGAATTGAAGGTAATAATTTTACTTTGTGGAGTGATAACGTCGTGTTTAATATTAACTGTCGCTGTAATGCTGCGAATTTATCCATGCGGTGTAATAAACTTTTCGAGGCTATGAAACTCGAGTTGGCATGATTATGTTGGAGATGGTGTGGTATTTATTGTTATGGGGCTCAAACTTGTATGGCGAAATACACGTGCAAAATTTCTGCGCCTTGTACTTTGGACTGTGGATAATCGTGTTAAATGGTTTAGAAGCTAATAGAGTTGAAAATTACGAAATAATCCCAAGGGTCGGAATGAGGGACATCCGCTGAGAAATCGGGCTGAAAATTAACTTCTTGTGGAATGTGAAACTATTTTTTTCAAGTACTAAAAATATAATTAATATTGAACATCAGAAAGAATAAAAGAATTTGTTTCATCAAAAAGAAAGCTTAGGGAAGTTTTTTTTAAGTTATAAGACTATTTCATTCCAATAGCTTTTTATTTGGTATTTGGTAAGCATTCGTGTATATGTCCTTTGAAGTTATTTGGTGACATTGGTATATTGCAGAAAAGTTATATATAGATTGTACATAGTAGAAAATTACATAAAATATTTCACACAATGCTGAAATTTATAAATAATATTCAAAACCGTACATAAATTAAATTTATTTACTGTAAAAGTTTTCATTTAATTTTAACAGTAGAACTTTTAGCTGTGAATTTGGAAATTTCGTGACAAAAATGAGTAATCCAACATTTTGAAATATAACATATTCAGTTATTCATGATCGAATATTAATCGCACCTTATTTTGAATGAAGACACAAAATATTCGACTAAAATTATTGAAATATTATAATTGAATACTAAATTTGAATGTTATAAGAAACAAACTACTGTACAAAAATTTTCACAATTTTGACAAAATACTGGAAATAAATAATAATAATAATAACTCTTTAAATAATTCATGAAATTATTAGCTATTTCCATTGTTTTCTCAAAGTTTTAATATTTAAAGTAAAAAAGAGGAAATTTCTAAATTGCCTTGTTGTTGACTTTCGCGTTAAGTGAATTGAAAACATTTAACACATAATCCCTTGTAGATACGCAAATTCACAATTGAAGATGTTATTCTGTGGTTGATATCCTATTTGTAAAATTATATGAAATTTTTTAATTTTGAATTTGAATTCAAGCCAAAATTGTCAAAATTGTCAAAAAACATTGTAGTGAAAGAACTGCATCAGAAATATTTTTTAGTGACGTAGATATAATGCACATTGTTTTAACTAATTCTTTTGTATGAAACAGGGAGGTCTGAATTTTTTTTGAAAATGATTCTTTTGTATGAAAAAATACCCTTGAAACAATTTTTGCATGAAAGAAATATTATTAAACATTTTGAATTCATTTTACTATTTCTAAAAATAAAGTTAAAATGTAATGAATTTCCTTTTATCATTAAGTATTATATCTTTGAAAGTAAAATGTTTTTTCCTCAAAATTACATTGTAGTAAAAATACGAAATTATCAAAATCTTTGTAGTTAAATAATCAATCAAATATTCACTGTTACAATCACAAATTGTAATCTACAATTTGCCTTTTTTATGATCTGATCAACTATGCGTTTTTAATTACGCCGGAAAAAGACCAGAAACAGTAAAGTAGGGCTATAACGACTACGATGGTCTCTGTGAGTTTTGCAAAATCTTTTTATCATACAAGTATAATCAATTTCAATATAAAAATACTATAGCGAAGTGCTATGGGAGTATTCACTATGGGTATATTTATTTATGCTCATTCTATGAGCATTTTGCTTCATCATAGGTATTAAATAAATGTTCTTCCTCATAGAGGGAGGTTTTTCTCTAACAAAAGAAAAAAATGGATACTTTCAATATTTTTTGTTGCAGTGAACAACTTCTTAACTTACGGTGATGTTATATTGCTAATTAAAACAAAAGTTCTTTTCATAGAAACAATGTAACTTTTTTTTAACGTTCTAAGTCGCTATTGATTAATCAAGAATGGTCATCGAAAGTTCGTCAATAAATCATTCCACGCGACTCAAGAACGCGAAAAATTACATCAAATAAAGGTAACTGTTATATTACCGCTATCGAAAGAATTTCCTCATATAAACAAGGTAGATAATTTTGTTAAAGAATTTTAAAACGATATTGGTAGGTTCTGGCAGCTGATGAAAGGTTCCTCAATTTTGCAATTGATACGTATCGAAGGCGCGAACAAATACATGATATGCATTACCGTTGTATTCCCAATATTAAAAAAAGTTTTTCTCATATCAACAAGATAAACAATATATTTGAAAAATATATAAATCGGCTTTGCTGGACGATAAAAGGTCATGGAAGGTTTGGAAATATATGTCATTCGAGGCGTCTTGAATACGAAAATAAATATAGCAGATACAGTACTGTAGTATTCCTAATAAGAATCAATTCTCTCTCATATAAGGGTAATTGTCAAATTGAAGGCAAATTTCAGCACCTACAGTGGCAATCATATTATTATTTGGAATTAAATATTTCATGACGGAAATTGATCTTATCACATGTAACTATTTTAAATCCAAAAGGGGCAGTTATGAAAATAAGAAATAATAATGAATCCATGGCCACGCGCATATAATCAGTCGGGCGCTGTTCTATTGTACCGTACGGTAATGATGCGAGAAAAATGTTAAAGTTTAACCTTTTTTATTGTTTATAAAAAAATAACAAATTTTAATTATCAAAAGTCACCTACTTATGAAAGAAAACACCACCAAGCAAGTAACGGAATTGTTTTCATGAATTTTTTTCACTCCGAAAATGGTTTTTAACGCACGTACGGTAATGACGTTTTTGTTGTCAAGATGCACTTTTCAGTTTTAATATCGGATTCACAGAAAAGAGAGTTAATATTTTAAGCTCAATTTTATAAAAACTTGTATTAAACAATACGCTTAATATTTTTGTATTTATTACTCAACTGTAACTACAATATTTTACTAGAAAAAGAGACGTACGGTAATGACTTCTGAAATGGAAAAAATTGAGGGACAGACATCAAGGCTTTTAAAATATTATTTATTTGAATTAAAAAAATGTGCATACATTAAATTTATGTTCATGTGAAGTTCATAAACTTGATACGTTAAGAGTTTTTCAGGTTACTGTCTAAAAAAACGGAGAAAATCAGTTTATCCTTGTGTAAAGTGAGGTTGGGACGCCGCGCCGTACGGTAATGACGTTTCGGATGTTCTTATATTAAATTAAAGTAAATAGGAACAGAAATGAAAAAAAGGAACTGCCCATTCTGTAGAGGATGATGATAAGTGTTTATTAAAATTTAAAAAAAATCGGCACGAGCTTCTAAGTTAATGCTATATTATTGGGACTTTAAGTTTGCCTTCAATTGGACAATTACCCATAAACGGAATAACCCTTTTTTAACTTCACAAATATGTACTGCTAGGTCTTAAAAGTTTCAATAATAGGTCGATCGATTTGTCTCAAAGACGCTATAATTTGTCCAAATTTCATCATCATGGCTCCTTTTTTTCGAGATGTAGAGAACAGAAAAAAGTTAGATTATGCGAACACGTGGTTTTTTTTTTAAATTGTATCTTCCAGGTCCTGGGGTCAAATTATATCAAAATATGCTAGTAACGTTGATTTGAAAATCAAGGCCATTACAGACCTTTCTCCATGAGGAAGCAAAATTGAACATTGTGTATCAAGGGCGTAAAGGAGGCTATTTTGACGAGTATGAACTTTTCGCCCGAGCGAAGCGAGGGTGACAATCACACGAGGCAAAATAGCCGTACGCCCTTGACACACACTATACTTTTTGTCCTACCCTCCTTGAAAACAAGCATGTGAATTTTGCAGCATAAGCCGCAGGTGAACGATGCAATCACACGCCTATAGGCGCACGTGTATCACACGATATTTTTTGCAACGCCCGTCCGAAAAATTTGTTAGGAGGTGGTAACGAAAAATACTAATTTTATATTGCATAGAGTAGAGTTTTTGAAAAAAATGAAGAAAAACAATTTTGAAAAAAAATTTGAAAAAAAAATGTTTGAAAAAAAATGTTCTGAAAAAAAATTTTGTGTGAACAAAATTTTTGGAAAAAAATTTGGATGGGGTCAACTTTGCACGTAGCAACTTTGCACGTGCCCAACTGTGCACGTCGATGACCAGACGGACAACTGTGCACGTCGTTGGTCAGACGGACAACTGTGCACGTGCCAACTGTGCCCGTGCCATCTGTGCACGTGCACAGTTGTCCAAGTACCAACTGTGCACGTGCACAGTTGTCCGAATGACAACTGTGCACGTCGAAATTCAGACGTGCACATTTGTCACTTGGACAACTGTGCACGTGCACAGATGGTACTTGGACAACTGTACACGTCGAAATTTAGACGTGCACAGATGGACTCCTGTGCACTTTAACGTGCATAGATGCCACTTTCCTAACTGTGCACGTGCACAGATGTCACTTGCCCAACTGTGCATGTGCACAGATGTCCCTTGCCCAACTGTGCACGTGCACAGATGTCACTTGCCCAACTGTGCACGTGTATGTCCTTACGTAAGGGTTTATAACTTGTATAAAAACAACTATAAAACCTTACTTATTCTCTCTATTTATCATATCTCATAAATTGGCCTAGTTTTAAGTGCTTTCTCGTACAAAAATTCATAATTGGTTCCGAATATCATAACTGTACGTATCACTTCAAAGGTAAGATTCATAAATCTATTAAATTTGGTTGAAATCGATATCTCTTAGTTGAATAATAATATTTTCCAGCCAAAAATTTGATTGTTAAATGATAAACTTTCTAAGACTATAGCCAGAAAGTTTTCAATTCTGAAGAAGAAATGGGAGAAAGAATTCGGACATGCACAAAAGTTTGAAAATCCTGCGAGCCTCATTTTCGACGAATTCATAGAATTCAAGGAATTCATAGATTTCCGTGAATTCGTAGTGAACTCGCTGAATTAATTAAAATCGTTGAATTCTCTGACTTCCCTGTATGCCTTGCTTTCTCTAAATCCCATGAATTCTCTGAATTCCATGAATTCTTCAAATTCTAGGAAATCTCTGAATTCTTTTAATTATTTGAATTCCTTGAATTCTTTGAAACCCTTGAATTCTCTGAATTTTCAAAATCCTCTAAATTCCCTGAATTCTCTAAATTCCTTGAATTCCCTGAATTCTCTGAATTCCCTGAATTCTCTGAATTCCTTGAATTCTCTGAATTCCGTGAATTCACTGAATTCTCTGAATTCCTTGAATGCTCGGAATTCCTTGAATTCTTGGAATTGCCTGAATTATCTGAATGCCCTGAATTCTCTGAATTCACTGAATTATCTTAATTCGTTGGATTCGTCGAATTCTCTGAATTCTTAAGGTCGCTGAATTCCTTGAATTAGCTGAATTTCTTGAATTCGTTAAATTTCAAGAATTCTCCAAATTCCTTGAATTTGTTGAATTCTTTGAATTCTCTGAATTCCTTGAGTTCGTTGAGTTCCTTCAATTCGCTGAATGCCTCCAATTTGCTAAATGCCTTGCTTTCTCTGAATTCCTTGAATTCGTTAAATTGGTTAAATTCGTTAAATTTGTTGAATTCGTTAAATTCGTTGAATTCGTTAAATTTGTTGAATTCTCTGAAGTCCTTAAATTTGTTGAATTCGTTGAATTCCTTGCATTCAATGAATATCTAGAATTTGCGGAATGCCTTCAAATTTGCTGAATGTCTAGAATTCTCTAAATTCCTTGAATCCTTTCAATCCTCTGAATTCCTTGAACTCTCCGAAGTCCATGAATTCTTTGAATTCCTCAAATTCTCTAAATTCTTTGAATTCTTCGAATTCCTTGAATTCTTCGAATTCTTTGAATTCTCTGAATTTCTTGAATTCGTTGAATTCCTTGAATTCTCAGAATTTCTCGAATTCTGTCAATTCTCTGAATTCTTCGAACTCTCTGAATTACTTAAATCCTCTGTATTCCCTGAATTCTGTGCATTCCCTGGATTCGTTGAATTCTCTGAATTACTTGAGTTTCTTGAATTTCTTCAATTCGCTGAATGCCTTCAATTTGCTGAATGCCTTGCTTTATCTGAATCCCTTGAATTCTATGAATTCCTTGAATTCTGTGAATTCGTCGAATTTTCTGAATTCTTTGAATTGTCTGAATTCCTTAAACTATATGAATTCCTTAAGTACAACCCTTACGTAAGGATATAAACGTGCACAGTTGGGCAAGTGACGTCTGTGCACGTGCACTGTTAGGAAAGTGACATCTGTGCACGGTAAAGTGCACAGGAGTCCATCTGTGCACGTCTAAATTTCGACGTGCACAGTTGTCTAAGCACCATCTGTGCACGTGCAGAGTTGTCCAGGTTCCATTTGTGCACGTGCACAGTTGTGCAAGTGCCAACTGTGCACGTCTAAATTTCGACGTGCACAGTTGTCCAAGTACCATCTGTGCACGTCGAAATTTAGACGTGCACAGATGGGCTCCTGTGGTCTTGGACGTGCACAGATGGACGTGCACAGTTGTCCGTCCGGCCATCGACGTGCACAGTTGGGCACGTGCAAAGTTGCTACGTGCAAAGTTGCTACGTGCAAAGTTGTCCGTCACCCAAAAAATTTTGTGTAAAAAAAATGTTTGGAAAAAAATTTAGTGAAAAAAATTGCCGTTTATGCTCTGTTGGGGACCCCCCGCCCCCGAGGAGGCTATGAAACCCTAAAAACAAAACTTCAATCATTGAAACATTTCCGCTCAGTACAGCGTATGTGTAGCGGGCGTAAACTTTCATGGGTAGCGGGCGTAAAGTTTTTGTTGGCCCGGCGACGGAGTGAGCATGCGCAAACGTCACTGGGCTAGAAGTAGCCACTTTACGCCTGCTTAACGTGCATGCAATGGCGCGTTTTCAAGGGGGGTCGGACAAAAAGAAATCTTCGAATCGGTCGGGGGAAAAACTATGGTCAAATCGTGCGATTTATCATTTATTTTTAAAGTCATATATTCCTCCTTCGTATTATAACCTCGTGGCTTAGAATAATTGCTAAAGTTTAAACTAATTCAGTTGTGAATTATTTAAATTTGACTAAATCATTAGACTGCTTTTTTGTCAAAGTTGAAGTGCAAAAGTGTTGTATTAAGCCAGTGGCAATGAAAATTATCATTTTCCTTATACTATTCCATTTCCAAAGATGGAAATTGTACTTGTTCCACTTTTGAAAATATTTCAAATCATTTTTTCATATATTCTTTTATTTTCATACTAATATTTTCAAACATTCTAAAAATCTCAAATCTCAGTGTATAAATCTGGTTTCTCATCTTTTAAGTGTGTTCTATATTCGGTCTTTTGTATTTTTTATAAAACATATACAGTCAAACCTCGTTTATCGGGACACGCATTTATCGTGATCTTCACTTATCGGGATCTTGCAACCTCGTTTATCGGGACATCTTGTTCCCCTTCCAACCACCGCTCCTTATACATTAGCACTTGAAGTGGGGTAAGGTGAGAGCGTGGTGGGAGTAGCGGGAATTTAAAATTCTTTTTGATCATTTGCGATCAAACCTGACATAACCCGTAAATAACAACACAGCAAGGTGTCATGGCAACCCGTCTCGAGGCTGGGGGTAGTAGTGGGAGACCCCTCCGAATCCCGATAAACGAGGTGTTTACATTTCGAGGGCGTCCCGATAAACGAGGTTTGACGTAATTCATTTTTGAAGTAGGTGATACATACGTAATATTTATACCAAATGTCTATATAAAAGGCAAAACTACAATTAGGTAAAAGGCTGACAATGAAATAATCAACAGATTCAGGTGTCCTATAGCTTCCGATTGGCTGAAGCATTTGTTGAAACGACGGTAGCACAGAGGCAATAAACATGCCAAACCATAGAATATTGACTGATGATCTCCACTATTTGGCCGGCGGTTAGGGGTTTGCAACAGTTCATACCAGAACTGCACTAATGAATACCCTCGAAAATTATTGTACTGGCATTTCTGCACGGAGAAAAATTAGTCTGCTAAAGCTACAGGATTTTCAGTTAAAATAGGGACAGCATAGCTTTTCTGTAATGCTTACCGAATTTTCTGCAGGGTTTACTGAATTTTCAATAATTTTACAAATTTACGGATACTTGCTGTAAAACTTACAGACTTTTTGATTGGATTTTACAATTTAAAGTTGTCAATTTGACATAAAAGTTCAGTAAATATTACAGAAAATACCATGAAATTCATCAAATAACTGAAAATTCTGCAAACTCTGCAGAAAATTCAGTAATCTTTACAGAACTGACACACTGTGTGTGTCTTTTCTCTTCTTTTGCAGTATACTTCGACAACGGAAACGCTTTTTATAATTTTAAATCGCAATTTTTGTTGAAAAATAATGATCAGACAGTAAATCCCAGAAATATGTTTTATCTGAAGTTGGAGATAAACGTTGCATACAGTTGACAACTACATGTAAAGTTGTAAATGTGGTTGTGAATCCGCCTCCCGTTAAAAATTATCCGACGTCGGATAATTTTAGTTGCCACTTATTTGCAACGTGTCTATAAAAAGAAAAGTTTACTCCCTTCTTGTGAAATTTTGAAGGAATAACTTATATCTAATAATTCTTTATTTTTACCTTCTCCCTCCTCCCAAACTCGTTGTATTGTGCCTGAAAAATACACCAAGAAATGCAAAGTTTCAACATTTGAAAAATGGAAAGTATTAATTTTATGTAAAATTTATGCTGAAGCAGGTATTTTGTTGAACTTTATCAACATGAATTATTTTGACTTGATAAGCGACAAGTTTTAAAGTATTTTTTAAACTAATTTTAAATTGTTTGAACTATTTTTGTTTCTTGAACAATTTTTCCTTCGCAAATTGTTAAAATTTATTATTTTTTGGGATAAATGATACAGTTGATACAGTTTATGAATGCCAAGACTAATTTTTTTCTTTGTTTAACATATTTGGCAAACATTAAAAATATTTTCACTTTTTAAAAAGTTATTACTTTCTGGAATGAATAACACAATATGCCTGTAGGATACCTCTGTGACTTTGACAACAGCGCCATCTGACACGCGAACTATTGGGTATCTGGAAGTTATTTGGGCAATGTTTACGGAAAAAAGCAGCGAATATCAATTCATTTCGATCAAAAATGTCAATCTTTGGTTTCAAATTAATTTTTTACTATAAGATTTTTCGTTAATATTGAATTGAAATTCAAATTCCTTCCCAATAGTTCCAAATTGGTGGCGCTATCGTAGCTACCCAACAGCCGTATTAACGAACGTTGACTGTGATTATTATTTTTAAAGGGATAACACAGGCCGACATAATTTAAATCCAAAGACCGGACTTTGTGACCCCGAAGGATTTTGGTATCCTAAAACCGAATCCGTTATCCAAATTTCTCCTATACGTCAGGTTTTTGAGATATCCTAACCCGAAAGTGCAAAAATGGCTATTTTTAGCCATATTTGATGCAATATAACACGATCAGCAATTTTTTCTTCTAAGAACTGCTAACGCCATCGTTTAGTACTCCTTTTTATCTTCCATTTCCATTTTTGATCATCCTAAAACGATGTTTTTTCTCCGAGATATAACATACTAATTTTTCGCCTCGCAAATAAAAAAATATTTCAATACTTAAGCAAAGAATTTTCTGCCAAAAAAGACAAATTTTAAACTAAGTATTTATACTAGTTATGTACATTTTTAACCAAAGACATGAATTTTGAACTAGAATGATGAATTTTTAACCAATCAAGTAAATTTTTGACAAAGTAGTTCAACTTTCAACTTAGAAGTCAAATTTTCCACACACAAAAATGAATTTTTAACAAAAAATACAATAGTTGATGTTGTAACAAAAAATATTTTAATTTTTAATCAGGAAGGTTTTAATTTATCCAAAGAGACAGATTTTCAGCAAAATAGTTGAATCCTCAACGAAGAAAGATTTTAATTTTAAAACAAACAGTCGCAATTTTAATTTAAAAATATTATATTTCTACCAAAACATATGAATTTTTAAAGCAAACAAACGAATTTTAAACATATTTGTTGTATATTCAACCAAAAAAATTTTTAAGACAAGAAAGAGAAACATTTTAGGCAAATTATAATTTAATGGTTGAAATCATTTTTATATACAAAATAAAAATTTCGAATAACTATTCATTTTTTAAGTTGATTCGTTCATTTGCTTTCAAATTATATGAATCTAACTTCCCTAGGTTTCTCTAAAAAATGAAAAAGATTTTTGGAAATTTCAGACATGTCGAGAAAGTATCTAGAAAATTTATCAGATTTTTTTTTATTTCACAGGATTTTACCAAATTTTAGGAAAAATTTGAGTCTAAAAGATTTGAAGCGGATCTTTTTTCCGGATTCGTTTTTATAAGTTTGGAAATCTTTCGTAATGTTATAAAATCTCTTTAAATATTATTTTTAAATTGATTTTAAAACTAAAGAATCACTTTAAATATTATCAGGAAACTTAAAAAAAAATTATTATTTCGAAACTTTTCAAAATCTTGAATAAACTTCGAAATTGCATTTCGAAACCTTCAAAAATTCACATTTTATTTTAAGCTTTTTGAAATATTTTTAAATTTCGGATTATTTTTGAGTTTTTTAAATTTATATATATATATATATATATATATATATATATATATATATATATATGTATATTAGGGTGGTTAAAAAAAGTCGACTTTTTTTTTCTTCGAAACCCCCTCATAAAAACTTCCTGAAAGGTGTCAAAAGACGCCTGTGAAAAGTAGAGCTCTTAATATTAATATTTAGAGGTCGCTCATCGCGAATTTCTATTTCCCATTTAAATAGAATTTGAAATTGTTTTTTTTTTAATTTGGAGTTTTGTAACTCTTGAATGGCTTGACGAATTGCTAAAGCCATAACATATTATTGTAGGGAATTCGACGCTCTACAAAAAAGGTCTCCTAGGATTTTTTCATAAATTTACTCCTTCAAAAGTTATTTAAGGTTAAAGTTGAACACATGATAAATTTATCGTTTTTTTCTTAATTTTTGGCAAAAATTTGAAATCTATCACTAATTATCGTAATAGTTTTTTCAGAAATTCTAAAGTTTAAAATTTGCTCTGAAAAAAACAATAATCTAACTCAAATATTCACATTATCAAGTTTATGATTTAACAGTTATTTGTTATTAAAAGCGGAACAATAAAAGACAAATTTTCAAATAATGTTAAACTTGATAATGTGATGATTTGAGTTAGATCATTGTTTTTTAGAGAACATTTTAAACTATAGAATTTGCGAAAAAACTATTAAGATAATTAGTGAAAAATCTTACATTTTTGCCAAAAATTAAGAAAAAAAAGGATAAATTTATGATGTGTCCAAATTTAACCTTGAATAACTTTTGAAGTAATATATTTATGAAAAAATCATAGGAAAACTTTTTTGTAGAGCGTCGAATTCCCTACAAGGATATGTTATGGTCATAGCAATTCATTAAGCCATTCGAAAGTTACCAAACTCCAAATTAAACAAAAAATTTCACATGCTATTTAAATGGGAAATAGAAGTTCGCGATGAGCGACCTCTAAATATTGATATTAAGAGCTCTTCTTTTCACAGGCCTCTTTTTACACCTTCCCGGAAGTTTTTATGTTGGGGTTTCAAAAAAAAAATATAGTCGATTTTTTTGAACCACCCTAATATACAGGGTGTCCCAGTACTCAAAAAACCTATTTGTATTTTTGAATTCTAACAAAAAAATAGCGTCGAAAATAATTATAAAAAAATTGTTCTAAAGTTAATAATTACCGAGTTATTAACAATTAAAGATTAACCAATCAGAAGCACGCGTTAGAAGGTCGACAGTCCATGTGCCATCGACAAGAGTGTGTGCATAAGCAAGTTCATTTCGTCTAATTTCTCCTCGGATCGCTTTTGCAGTAGGTTGTGACTCTGGTGCAACTTCACACGCCAACGAGATACAAAAATGGAAAAAGATATTTTCCACAATCAACAAAATTCGACAACATTCTCATGAATTTTGCAAATTCCCTTGAAATTTGTAGAATTTTCGAGTACTCAGTGGAATTCTTGTGAATTCTCTTAAATTTAGCAGAATTGTCTTTAAAGCAGCTAAATTCTCTCTAACTTTGCAAAATTCTTTTGATTTCAGCAGAATTGTTTTGAATTCAGTGAAATTATCTTGAATCTCCTTTCATTTATTATAATCCTCTGGAAACCTGTAAGAATATCTCGCTAATTCAGTAGAATTCTCTTCAATTATGTAGAATTCTCTTGAATTGTGTATAATTCTTCTAAATTCAGTAGAGTTCTCCTATGTTTGGTAGAAATTCTCTTGAATTTAGTCAAATTATCCTGTTTTCTTTCAAATTCAGCAGAATATTCTTGAAAACAGCAAAATTCTTTCGAATTTAAAAGAATTCTCTAGAGTTAGGCAGAATTCCCTTGGATTAATCATAATTCTTTGGAATTCTGTTTAAATATCTCGTGAATACCGTAGAATTCTCTTCATTTATGCATTCTCTTAAAACCTGTACAATTCTCTTGAAGTCTGTAGAATTCTCTTCAATTCAGTAGAATTCTCTTACGTTTGGTAGAATTCTCTTGAATTTAGTAGAATTCTCTTGAGTTCAACAGAATTCTCGTGCAATCTAGAATTATCTTGAATTGAGCAGAACTCTCTTGATTTCCATAAACTTATCTTAAATTCTGTAAAAGACTCTTGTATTCTGTAGAATTATCTTGAATTCTGAAGAACCCTCTCAAATTCTGTAAAATTCCCTTGAACACTTTTGCACTCAGTTCAAATTTTAAAAAACTTTGAAATTCATTAGAATGAGCTTTGATTTATTTTGAATTCATTAGGCTTAGTGTGTGGGTTGAATAGTTTAAATTTATCATTTTTTAGCAGTTTAAGTTGAAGGAAGCTCAGACGGGGTTCGATTAAAGTACTAGGGGTGCTTTTTGATGCTGTATAATATTATTGTAGGAATTTAGGTATCTGCTAGAGCCATGGAAAGGTGTCTGAAGTAACAATTTTTCGTTTGAAATTATTTTTGCTGCTTTAGTTAGATGCAACTGAGACGGCGTTTGTTAAATGTACTTGGGGTGGTTTTTTGGGCTGTCTAACATTATTTGAGGGATGACGATATCAACAAGGGTCTTGGGAGAGTGTATGCGGTTACTATTTTTAATTTGAAATTTTTTTAGCTGCTTAAGTCGAAGGTAACTGAGGCGGGGTTTGTTAAATATACTAGGAGTTGTTTTTGAGTTGCTAAATATTATAGTAGGGACGGATATACCTAAAAAACATAACAATAAAAATGGGAAAGACTAATGAATTCAAACTAAATCAAAGCTTATTCTAATGAATTTAGAAGTTTTTAACAATTTTTACTGAGTGCAAAAGTGTTTAAGGGAATTTTACAGAAATTAAGAGGATTTTTCAGAATTCAAGATAATTCTACAGAATACAAGAGTCTTCCACAGAATTTAAGATAATTTTATGGAAATCAAGAGAGTTCTACTCAGTTCAAGATACTTCTACAGATTGCACGAGAATTCTGTTGAACGCAAGAGAATTCTACTAAATTCAAGAGAATTCTGCCAAACGTAAGAGAATTCTACTGAATTGAGGAGAATTCTACGGACTTCTAGAGAATTATACAGATTTTAAGAGAATGCATAAATAAAGATAATTCTACGGTACTCACGAGATATTTAAACAGAATTCCAAAGACTTATGATTAATCCAAGGGAATTCTGCCTAACTCTAGAGAATTCTTTTAAATTCGAAAGAATTTTGATGATTTCAAGAATATTCTGCTAAATTTGAAAGAACACAGTATAATTTGACTGAATTCAAGAGAATTTCTACCAAACATAGGAGAACTCTACTGATTTTAAAAGAATTAAACATAATTCAAGAGAATTCTGCATAATTGAAGAGAATTCTACTGAATTAGCGAGATATTTTTACAGGTTTCCAGAGGATTATGATAAATGAAAGGAGATTCAAGATAATTTCACTGAATTCAAAACAATTCTGCTGAAATCAAAAGAATTTTGCAAATTGAGAGAGAATTTAGCTGCTTTAAAGACAATTCTGCTAAATTCAAGAGAATTCACGAGAATTCCACTGAGTACTCGAAAATTCTACAAATTTCAAGGGAATTTACAAAATTCATGAGAATGTTGTCGAATTTTGTTGATTGTCGAAAATATCTTTTTCCATTTTTGTATCTCGTTGACGTGTGAAGTTGCACCAGAGTCACAACCTACTGCAAAAGCGATCCGAGGAGAAATTATACGAAATGAACTTGCTTATGCACACACTCTTGTCGATGGCACATGGACTGTCGACCTTCTAACGCGTGCTTCTGATTGGTTAATCTTTAATTGTTAATAACTCGGTAATTATTAACTTTAGAACAATTTTTTTATAATTATTTTCGACGCCATTTTTTTGTTAGAGTTCAAAAATACTAATATGTTTTTTGAGTACTGGGACACCCTGTATGTATATATATATATACCACCCATCTCACGGATGTGAGACGTGGCCATAGGTATATTTTACCGCGGTTCTACTGGGGGCTATTGACTTTTTTTTTTAGATGGCAGTTGCTCTTAGTGGTACACAGCGGTGGTTGTTTAACTTTTTTTTTAAATTATATATATATTATATATATATATATATATATATATATATATATATATATATTTAAATTTGAAGATATTCAGGAAATATAATATTTACATTCAGGAAATTGTCTTCAAATTAATTTCTTTGAATAAAGAATCACTTTAAATATTTCCAAGAATCTTGAGAAAATCTTTTTATCACCTTAAAACCCTTGAAAATATTTAAAAAGCTTCCAAATCTTATTTTAAGATTTTAAAAAATCTACATTTTATTTAAAACTTGTCAGAACTGTTAATTTTTCAGTGACCGATACCGACACATTTTTCTTATCTACACCTAGAGTCTATACATTTCGTATACTAGGAAATTCTACGTTTTTTTTAATTTCATTTTTGTTATCTCTTTGAAGGTGTGAAAAAATGTACAAATTATATTCTGGCTACAAAGTTTTTGGCAAAGAATTATTTGTCAATATTAAAATATAATTAAAATTGAAATTTTCTTCATTATCAATAATTTTTAGAAACATTCAGAAATAATTTTCATCATCAAATAAAATGTCTCATTTCGAAATTTTTATTCACTAAATTGATAAAGCAGACAATTTTTAATCTTTATTAATAGATAAATACCTCATTTAATATGGTCAAGGGTTATGAATAGAGTCCTTTTGTTATTTTGAAAACATTTGGTCAAATCTCAAACACGCAATTGTTGCCTGCATTATTAAAAATTTCTTTACAATTAACGTTTTCAGAATTAAAACTTCTCATTTGAAAATCGCAATTTACAAATTTTTCAAAAATAATGAGAATTATAAAAATACACTCATCTCCCTATATAAGAACAGTTTCGGGCATGACTGGCAGTAGCCTTGATCCTAAATCAGGGCAATCCAAACATAAACAGGAAGGTCTGCATGAAGCATTTCTGTTAGATTTGGACACATGACGCAACGTGATGCAACTAATGCGCTGAGAGTGCGGCCCTTATGCTGTTTTTAACGCCTGATTGAGCACCGCCTCTCTCTCAGATGGCTACGGTAGATGCATCAAAGAATGCCCAGATTCGTGAATAGGGTATGTGTAACATTATTTACGCACATTTGCGCTTTGTGTAGAAATGGGCAGCAAACTGCAACAAAACATCAGAGCAGTACGTTCCCTCGGATTTCTGGGCCCCGGGGCGTAACTTAATGAGCTTCCTGTGTTGGTTCCATTTTCAGCCACCCCCTTTCGCCACTACCACCCTTACAATCGTACACCGCGACGAAATCCCATGCAGACTCTATGTATGTATATTTGCACCGGTGCGCCTCGTAAATCCTTACAACTCGAGCCGATGTTTACTGGAAATGAATTAAAATGTTTTCGACCGAAAGTCTCCAAATCTCTCATTTCAGCCTGGCAGTTTGTCTCGAGACGGTCTCCAAGTGCATTAGGGCCTTCCAAATAGAAACCTATTTTTGACCTAGAGAAGTTCTTCAAAAGAATTTTAAACGCTTCATCCTTCACCCTTGACCTAAAGTATGAAATTTGAATGTTAACATTTAACCTCTGATCTCCTATCTTTGAGGTCACCCACCTGAACATTCAACTCTGACCTGACATCTTTTGCATATGATCTCTGACGTATGGCGTTTAATCTTTTACCCTTGACCTATATGTCCTTTTACCTTTGAGCTCTGACCTCAAACCTTCGTCCTGTGAACTTTGGCATACGACCTCAGATCTATGTCTTTTCACCTTTTATCCCTCACCCTTAACCTCTGACCTGAAAGCTCCGGCTATTACCTTTGACCTCATAACTTTTCCACACCCTCTGCTTTTTTTATTTCAATTTTGCTTCCTCATTGAGGGAGGTTTGTAATTACCTAAATTTTCAAATATACTTTCTTGACATATTTTCATTTAATTCGACCCCAGAAGCTCGAAAATAAATTTTTTGAAAATTGTCCGTGTGTTTGTGTGTGTTTAACTTTTTTCTGTTCACCATATCTCAAAAATTAAAAGAGCTATAATCATGAAATTTGGATGAAGTGTAGCTCGAATTGATATCCAGGTCCGATAGGATTTTGAGCTAGATCGACCATTTACAAATACTTCTTTCTTGCGTTTAGAGATTTAAAAAAAAATGTTAACGAGTTTATATAAGACAAACTTGTTTGATGTTCAAAATGCCTATTTTTTGACATACCGGTACCGATTTATGAAATTTCAAAAAATGGTTTATTCTTTTTATATAAAAACTTTTTTGATATTCGAAATACGACAATATAATATTTAGTCTATTTGTTCACGTCCTTGAGAAGCATCGATTGACCTGTTGATGAACTTTTCGTGAACTACCAGTACCGATTAATGAACTTTCAAAAAATGGTTTATTCTGTTTATACGATAAAAACTTTTTTGATATTCGAAATACGACAATATAATATTTAGTCTATTTGTTTACGTCCTTGAGAAGCATCGATTGATGGACCTATTGTTGAACTTTTCATGAGCTGCCAGTACCGATTAACGAACTTTCAAAAAATTGGTTTATTCTGTTTATATGAAAAAAACTTGTTTGATATTCAAAACATCACAATATTACATGTAGAGTTTTTGTTCGCGTCCTTGATACGCATCGATTGACCTATTGGTGGAAACTTGTTTAGTATTGGGAATACAAATATAATGTATATCATATATTTGTTCGCGTCTTTGAAACGCGTGAATTGATCTATTGGCGAAGTTTCGAAGCGAATTATGGATTAATCAATAGCTACTCAGGAAGCTTTAAGAAAAGTTACATTATTTCGATCAGGCTTTAATTTGAAATATAAAACTACCGTAGGTTAAAAAGTTGTTCATTGTAACAGAACACATCAATTTGCATTTTGATGGGCCCTCTGATTTTCTGAAAATAACATTTTAGTAAAGACAGAAACACAACCTTGACAAATATTGAAAGTATACATTTTTTTCTTATGTTAGGGTAAAACTCCCTCTATGAGGCGGCACTTCGCAGCCGTAGTTTATCTTACCCTTGATCTCCCGTTTAGCCCTTATCTATAATCAATAGGGTGGTCCAATTTTTGCGAATTTTCAGGTATATCTCCCTCAAATTTGTTTGAATCCAAACAAAAATAAATTGATTTATCATGTATTTCCCATTAAGAATGTGAAGTTTTTGTAAATTTTAATCAGAATCGTCAATATTAGGTCAATCAAGTGGAAACTCAAAATTACTCATCACAATTCAGCCGTCCAAACTAAAAAGATACATAAGAGACATTTTTATGAAAAATGAGTTTTTTGTATCGTTGGATTCGTAAGAGAAAGCTTCGTCTAACTGTGTCAATAAAAATTATTAGTTATTAATATTTATTTCATAAAACGATTGTTTATAAATGAGGAAAGTCGAAAAAGTTGAAAAATACAACATAAAAAGATACACAAAGCACTTTGCGCGTCCTAAAATGTGTATAAGGCATGCAATACGTCATCAGCATACAAATGAAAAAGAACCTAAAGAACTTTGCGTCATTTTTTTCTTGTAAAAGTGACCGAGTGCGGAGCGAACTCACAAACGAAAAGAATCGCTTGCGTATGTAACGTATGTTTCTTGTGAAATAGCTCGGACTCTGATCGGAAATTCAAGGGAAATAAGTTCCGGCAAAATTCGGCTATACATTAGCGACGATCGTTCGGGTAAGTTCGGGACAGCCACTGAACACACAGTATCCCTTACGTATGTTTTGATGTTGTATTTTGAGGTCGTGCTCGAGCTCTCCGATAAAAGCATCGTCTGCAAGTGCCTTTGTGTTCTTTTTGCTTTGTATTTTTGACTTTTCGCGACTAATAAAAAATCGCAAGTCCATTTTCTAATAGAAATTGTTTAAAAAATCAATTTTTCATTGCAAAATATGAAAGAGCACATTATTTTTACCCAGATAGTGTATATAGATTATTCAAAATTTTATTCGATCTTGGAGTTCCTTGGGCAAACAGTTTTTCTCGATTTTCTCAGTTCGAGTGAGATTGGACTTATGTATCTTTTCAGTTTGTACGGCAGAATTAGCCATAAAAGACGACTCAAAAATTACTATTGAAAAATCACAGCCATAAGTCTGTTCATAGGGTCCCAAAAAAACCTATAAGTGAATGATTGAGTTTTGCGAGTTTTTGGCGCTAATTATGATTTTTTCTGCAGTTTTTTAAACACAAATCGGCTCTCATACACAAATAATAATAATAATACATTGTTTAAACAATTATGTATGTCAAATTCAGTTGATTATTGCCTCGATCTAACTAAAAAGTTGCAAATAAGTGGAAAAATTCTTAAAACCCGTGACTTTCTAACTCTATTCTAAGAGAAAATTGCTCAAAACAACAGAAAATTGTTTCAAAACTTTGTTTAAACATCTAGTTATTTGTAGAAAGTAATATTTTGTATAGGAGAAACAATTTGTATTTTGAAAATCGCAAAAAGTCATAATTAGCGCCAAAAACTCGCAAAAAACCAATTATTCGCTTCTGAGGTTTCTTTAGGACCCTGTAAAACAAACTTATAGGGGTGATATTTAAAAAGTAATTATTTTGTTGTATACTATAGCTAATTGTGAAGATAAATGTTGAGTTTCAACTCTATTCACATAATATTACCGAATTTGAATAAAATTGACAAAATAGTATATTAGGTATTTTCACTTCAACCATCAGCTAACTTCACTTCGTTGAATGCTGAGGGGAAAACAGTGGATCAAATGCATGGAACAAAACTATGAAATGAAAATACCTAATTGCGTGGCAAGGGTCGAAAGGCAACGATTTCATGAGAGTGAAGTTAGCTGCCCGAGCGAAGCGAGGGCTGATATCACAGGAGTGAAATCGTGACCTCAACCGAGTCAGACACATACAATTTTTCATCATATCGATAATCGAAAATTCACCTTGAGATGCAATGTATAAATAGCGGTGTGTTACACCACCATTTACATTGATCTGTCACTTTCTTTCTTCCCTAAGGTTGAAAATTCGATTTTCGACCCGCTTGACAGGCATCGAAAGTCGAATTTTCACAAAAATTTCTTAATTTTTTTTCTATTAAAATATATAGAATTTTAAATTTTAATGGTCTAGCTTGAATCCTAATGTTCTTCAAACGACTCGGGTTCAGAACATGATAAATTACATCCACACGTCTACACGGATGCATTTTTTAAATAGTTATATTGTTAAATATAACACTCTTTGTCTTATTCTCATCTTTTCTCCTTTTTTAAAAAATTCCTCTCCTTTCCTCTGCTTTGAATAAAAAAAAAAAAAACTTTTTCTCGTTTTTCCGCTTGAATGCGAACTGAATAAATAGAACCCAATAAGAAAATCTAACTATTTTTCGTTGACAGGTAATTATCTTTAATTAAGAAGTCTACTATTATATTTTTGGTTCAGAATTCATTTCTTTTGGTGAACAATTCTATTATTTGTTTAAAGACTTAACTATTTCATTCAATATTCGTTTTTTATTGTTTTTTGTTTAAATAGTAATTTTTTAATGAACATTTACCTATTCCGTTATTGGTAAAAAATTAATCTTCTGTGGATGGAAAATATAGTTGCCTAGTGGAAAGTCGACCTACTTTGTAAACATTTCATGTTTTTAGTTAAAAATCCTTCTTTTTGGTTGAAAATTTAACTTGTTTGTAAAAAATAATTTTTTAAAATTAAACTTATTGTAACTGAAAATTCGACTATTTCATTACTAGCTGAAAGTTTATCGTTTTAAGTTTAAAAATCAACTAATTGATTGAAAATAAACTGTTTTGTTGAAAATTCCTCTTTTTTGGTTGAATGCAAATGTTTTAAGTTTGAAATTAAAATCCTATTTCTTTGAAATATCAACTAATACATTTCTTTTGAAAATACATCTTTTGATTAAATTCGACTATTTTTTATTCAAAAGTAAAATCCCTTATGCAACGCAGGTATAATTTATGCGTTTTATCAGCGTAAATTTGTCATTTGGGTTGAAAGTTCTTGCTTGAAAATTCAACAATCTTCTGAAAAAAATCGTCTTTTTGGGTTCAAGGTTTGAATATTTCGTTAAAAAATTGAACCTTTTATGGTAGAAGTTAATTTTCTTTTGGAAATTAGTCATTGCAGCTCGAAAATCAAATGATTTGGTTATAAATTCGTCTCTGTTTGGTTGAAAAATCATTTTTCATCTGTAATAATTTTGAATCATTTTGAAAAATCATTTTAAATATTTCTCATTTGGTATTGAAAATCATTGAAAAATCATTTTTCTTCTGTGAAAATTCTTCTTTTCGCTTTTTCGTTCAAAATCTCCCTATTTTCCCTATTTTGAGAGCGTTTCGTGCTGTGAAGTCTGTTAAAATATAATTTTTGTAGAATTTGTGTTTTATTTTAGGCTTTTATCAAATGAAATCGGAGACAAAATTTTTACTTAAAATGGGGTGAAGGGTGATTTTCGTATTTATGACGTCATCCTGGATGGTTAAAGCTTTATTTGGTAATCTGTGACGAGAAGGGAAGAGGTCAAAGATCAGGAGACGAAGGACCAAGCGTTTAAAGTCGAGGATCAGAAATGAATGATGAAACATGAGAGTTCATAGGTCATGCGGAAATATTCTCTCTCAACCTGAACCAGTGAAATTGTCACTGTTTGAATCAGTTTTTTAAGTTATCACTAGTGAATCAGTCATCTTGCTATTTTTACTCGGTGAAACAGTAAGTGATTCAATTGGAAGTGTGGAGGCCCCTGGCCACTTGGGTTTGACTTTGAGCGACGCGACACGTTGACGTATTGACGGGCCTCATTTATTGTTGGGAGAGTGAAGTGCGGTTTTTAAAAGATAATTTTGCAAAGATGAGCACAAAAGAGATGAATGATAAGTGTCATCCCTAACCAGCAGACGTGCGACAACACGTGTGACCATATGTCTACGGGTACTGAATAACCAGTGAACCACACTGGTTAAACCAGTGACGGAATTCCACTGAGTGAAGCAGTGAAATCTCACTGATTGTCAAGAACACACTTCTGGCTGTTTTAACCCGTGAGATTTAAATCGTTCATTTAAAAGAGTTGTTTTTGGCGTTTTTCTGCTCGAGAATAGTTTCTCTTGTTGAAAAATTGAGAGCATATAGTGAAATTCAGAATGAAAATCGATCAGAGCGGAAAAGGTGATGCCTGAAACGGGGTCGCAATGACTGAAAGAAGTGTACATCTGTAAAGAGGCTTAGTCGACAATGAGTTGGCACAGGGTGAGAAGCTGGGAAGCCCTTTACTTACAAAATCCTCGTTGGCGAATATGGCGAAAATATTTTGCGCATTCAGAGTGAAGTGGGCAGCATTGTAACCATCACTGATCCCCTGGTAATACAGCCTCTGATGGATTCCTCATTGGTGAGGAAAGCTCTTATGGAATTAGAAGTAGAATGGAAGATGGAAACGTGCAACTTCGCGATACCACCTCTCGGCTTCCGCTTCGTGGAATTAACATTTGGATTTAGTTCTCTTCATCCCTCTAAAGCCAGATTCCCTAGCAAAAAATAATATCAAATTCTTAAGCTGATTACATCCTTTCCAACATTTTTGAATTTTGATTTAAATAAACTTTTGATTCCTAGTAAAATTATTCATAACTAATGTTTTCAAAGTAATAGGTTGTCCAAAAAAGCTATTTTGTAATTATTCTGCAATTCAAATTTATATTGAAGCTTTTCAATATTTAAGAGAATTCAAAGAACACAAGTTCTGGGTTAGGGGCCGCCCATAAACTACGTTACCAATTTAACCCTTGTGTGCACCAATGTAACCCTTGTGTGCACCAATGTAACCCCTGTGTGAACAATTTACTTACGTTACACCCAGGGGCCCATCTCTCCTTTTTCCATTTTTTAAAATAATTATTCAACTATAATGGTTTTCTTGTCGTTTATTAAAATGAATAGATATCAAAAGTGAGTGCCAAAGGCACAAAGCACTTTATAAAACACAACACATCAAAACAGTTCACCTGCTGTCCCTGGCGGAGCTTGCGAAAGGAACGATTACGCTTTAACCCGACGCAGAATATTGCACGTCAGTTTGCCGTGCACAGAATGTAACAAATAATGAATTATTGATTTCTAATAAATCAAATTATTATACATTCTATCATTATCAGTCAACGCATTTTACGTCCAACTTATATGAAACAAATAATTTGATAATAAATTAATAATTAATTGAAAGTTGAATTTCTTTTATGTTGGGTACCTGGATACCTCAGGCTTGTCCGCAACGTATGTATAATTTAAAGTCGATTACACAGGCCGACAAAATTTAAACCCAAAGACCGGACTATCCGTTATCCAAATTTTGCCTATACGTTAGATTTTTTAGATATCCTAACCTGCAAGGGCAAAAACGGCTATTTTTAGCTATATTTGATGCAATATAACACGATCAGCAATATTTTTTTCTAAAAACTGCTAACGCCATCATTTAGTACTCCTTTTTATATTCCATTCCCATCTTCGATTATTTTAAACAGTTTTTTTTTCTCCGAGATATCACATGTTAACCATTTCAGTTCCACAATGCATTGTGGAACAATGCGAGGCGAAGAAATAGTGTGTTATATCTCGGAGAAAAAAAATCGGTTTGGGATGATCAAAAATGGAAATGGAAGATAAAAAGGAGTACTAAACGATGGCGTTAGCAGTTTTTAGAACGAAAATTGCTGATCGTGTTATATTGCCTCAAATGTGGCTAAAAATAGCCATTTTTGCACATTCAGGTTAGGATATCTTAAAAACCTGACGTATAGGAAAAATTTGGATAATGGATTCGGTTTTAAAATACCAAAATCCTTCGGGGTCAAATAGCCCGGTCTTTGGGTACAAAAATGATGTCATTTTTGTCGGCCTGTGTTATCATTGCAAAAAAGATTCCTAAATAAATTCTAAATACACGATTCGCTTAGAATTGAGGCCAAGAGTTGCGCCAAAAACTGCGGTTGTTAATAGGGTGAGGGGGAGGGGCGGGGGGGGGGGATCCATGGAAGTAAAGTTACAAAATTAGATAACTTAAAATACGTTTTCTGATGATAAATATAATCAAGGTTTGCTAATTTTGTGAAAGATGGCCCTGCAACGCTACAGTTCAATAATAACTTAATAAGGGGCCTTCCATAAACTACGTGGTTTGTTTAGGCGAGGGGGATTTAACCACGTGGCACACAATGTTGTAAAAGCTACAGGAAAAGTAGGAAGCCTCTCAGTTTGTAACTCACTTTCATATTTAAGACTTAACACTTCTTCCCCTTTTCCCCTGTCTTAAAGAAAAATTATCTTTTGAACGGAAACTTCTTTTCTCTGTCTCTCCCTTACAAGTATACTTTCCATACCTTCTTTCTCTATTCACGTATCTCTTTTAAGCCCGGATTCGCAATTGCTCTAAAGACTCCTCTTTGATATCCCCACTACTACCACGCTAAGCAGAGCACGTATATCCTCCCCTCCCCTTACTCCCTCACTGCCCTCTTTTACTATACAATCTCCTCAAAACTTATGATGATTCCTTATGAAAAATTTCAAAGTTAATCCATCAAAGTTTCACTTCTTCTGTGTGGCCCCACTGCCACACGCTGATTTTTGCTCGTTTTTTCGCTTCAATGCGAACTGAATTAATAGAGCCCATTGAGAAAATCCAACTAGTTTTGCTTCGAAAATAATGATTTCTTATTTGTTGAAAAAACTACTATTACATTTTTCGTACGGAATTCATCTTGCTTGGTTAAAAATCCCACTATACGATTTGAAATTCAATTATTTTAATGAAAATGCAAATAATTTGTTAAAAAGTTATCTGTTTTGGTCAAAAATTCAAATAGTTTGTTGAAAGGTAAACGACTTTGTTCAACATTCATTTTCTTAGGTGAAGATTCATCTCTTCGGTTGAAATTTTAAATATTTTTTTGAAAATTCATGTATTTTGTTGATAATTCGTCTTTTTGGTAAAAAATTAATTTCCTTGGTTCTAAATCTGCTTCTGGTTTTAAATTCAACTGTTTGAATGAATGTTGAACTCTTTTGTTACAAAATAATTTTTTTGTAGTTGTAATTTTTGTTTATAGTTCATTTTGATTAGAAATTTATCTCTTTTATTGAAAATTCAAATATTTCGTTCCAAATGCATTATGTTTCGTTTTATGATTAATTTTTTCAAATAGACAATGTAACTATATTCCATTATTGGTTGAGAATTGATATTTTCAATTTAAAATTTGATTTTTTCTGATTCAAAGTTCGTGTACTTTTTTTTAATTCGTCTTTTTGGGTAGAAAATTAATCTTCTTGGTTGAAAATTTATTGTTATGTTTAAAATTGCAACTTTTTGGTTCGAATTAATCTCTTTTGAAAATTTTTCTTTTTTGTTTGAATTCAAATATTACATTCTTCGTCGCAAATTCATCTGTTTTGGAGATAAAATCAGCTACCACTGTCCTTAACATGGAAAATGATACTTCGACAGAGACACCCCCCCCCCCCCTCCACTAACTGTTTGGTTAAGAAATCAATTTTGTATCTGTAAACTTAACTATCACATTTTTTGTTAAAAATGTATCCTTTCCTTTCTATAAGTTGAAAATTCAAATATTTGGTGCCAAATTCATGTATTATGTTAAAAATTCGTTTTTTTTGTTTGTAGAAAATTAATCTTCTTTGTTTCAGATTCATCTATTTGGTTGAGAATTCAACTATTTGGTATTCATTCGGTCTTTTTTCTTTAAATTAATCAGGTTAAAAAATCTTTTTTTCTTGTTAAAAATAATTCCTAATACTGAAAATTGAATTATTCCATTTTTGGTTGAAAAATTTGGCTAAAAATAATTCTACTATTCTGTTGAAAGTTCAATTATTTTGTTTAAAATTTAACTATTATCTTAAAATCATCTTTTATGGTCGAAAATTCAACTGTTTTGTACAAATACCATCTTTTTGGACTCCAAATGCATTCTTTTGGGTTGAAAATTCATCGTCTTGCATTGAAAACTCATCTTTTATTATAAAAAAGTCATCTTTTTGGTTAAAATTGAACTTTTTTGTTGAAAAACCCACTTTTCGGGTTGAAAATTCAACTTTCTTCTAAAAAGTGCACCTTGTCTGCTTGAAAATTCAACTATTTGTTGAAAATGCAATGGTTCTTAGTAGAATTCTATTCTTTTTTGTTTGAAAAATCAACCATTTGGTTGAAGATGCATCCTTGCAGGTTGCAAATTCAACTATTTTGTTAAACTAGCTGTGAATTCGATCTCGAGCGTTTCCACTTTGTTTGTATTTATAATTACATATATGGTGCTCATTTCACGGGCAATTTGCTTCCCGTTAGCAAATGTATTTGCTTCCTCATAGAGGAAGCATTATTTATTTTTTTCAATAATAGACAAGCCAAAGTCTTCATTTTGCTCAATTTAAAAATAGAAATTCACAAAAAATAAAAAATTACAAAATAATACAAAAAATGTTTTCAATACAAAGGCAAATCAGACAAATCAAATCTTGTATTCGAAATGATGATTTTTTGAGCTGGAAAAGGGAAAGGAAAAGTTCTGTCGCACCCTATCCATTTCCCAGCTTCATGATTTCTTTACAAAAATCGTCAGAATTACTCTATTTGAAAATCCATGATCAAAAAGTCTTTTCTAATCATGCGTCAACTTTGAATTATGTCGATGAAAAAAGTTTTTCTGTTTAAAACTGATGATTCAGATATTATAAATGAGCAGAACTTCCCTACTCTTCAATAAAGTGTATTATTATTATTATAGATCAATCGATTCGCCTCGAATCAGGAAATATTTGCCGGTTTTGCATCAATTTTGAATTATGTTAGTGAAAAAAGTTTAACTATCAAAAAACGCGTTTTGAAATATTATGCATTACCATAGCTTCCTTACTCTTTAATAAAATGTATCAATGTTATAGGTTAATCGATTCGTCTGGAATCAACACAACTTTTCTATTCACGCATCAACTATAAATTATGAGAATAAGAAAACTTTTACTATAAAAAATGAGTTTAAAAATATATAATTTACCATAAATTGCCTACTTTTCATTCAAATGCAATAATCTAGTATGTCAATGGATTCGTTGCGAACCGAGGAATCTTTTATATTCTTGCATCAACTTTGAATTATGTTGAAGAAAAAAGTTTTACTATAAACAACCGTATTTTCGAATATTATGCATTATCATAGTTTCGTTACTCTTTAATAAAATGTATTAATATTATAAGTCAATCGAATCAACACATCTCTTCTGTTTTTGCATCAACTTTGAATTATGTTAATGAAAAAATTTTTACTATAAAGAACCGATTTTTAAAATATTATTGAGTGCTTAAAAAAATGCAATAAATATTTTTTGAAATCCATCGATCAGTTTCGAGATATTAGTGAGGAAAATAAGCTCTCCAAATATCATAAATTTATCTGCAACCGTTTTCTAGTTATCGTGTTCACAAAAAAGCGTGACATCCGCACATACACACACATCCGGACAATTGCTTAGAACATTGTATTAGACATTTTTAAATTAAGGAGGGTGTAATTAAATGAATCAAAAAATTGTGGAAAATGTTACCATTACAAAGCTTCCTCTATGAGGAAGCAAAATTATATTATTTTGTTGAAAATTCAACTAATTTTTTAGTCTTGTTTTTTTGAAAATTCGACTGTTCTGTTGAAAATTCAACTATATTTTTAGTCTTCTTCTTTGTTAATTCAACTGTTTAGTTGAAAATTCGTCTTTTTGTAGCAAATTAATCCTCTTGGTTGAAAATTCATTTTTGTAAGTTAAAAATTGATATTTTGTTTGAAAATTCAACTATTTTGTTGAAATGTTAATTATTTTGTGGAAAATTTTAACTTTTATAATAAAATCGTCTTTCTTAGTGAAAAATTCAGCTGTTGGATTGAAAACTCATCTTTTGTGGTAGAAGAGCCATCTTTTTTGTTTGAAATTTAACTTTTTCGTTGAAAAATTCACTTTTCGGGATAAAAATATAATTTTCTCCTAAAAAGTTCGTCTTTTCGGCTGGAAAATTCAACTATTTGTTGAAAATGCAATGTTTTTCAGTAATAATGTAATCTTTTTTGTTTGAAAAATTAATCATTTGGTAGAATATGCATCCATGTAGGTTGAAAATGCAACTATATGCTTACAAATTCAACTGTTTTGTTAAAAATTGTTTTTTTTTTTGTTTTTTTTTTTTGAAAATTCAACTATTTTGTTGAAATTTTAATTATTTTGTTGAAAATTTGAAATATTTTATTAAAATAATCTTTCTTGGTCTTGAAATAATCTGTCTTTTTAGGTTGAAAAATCATTTACTTGGCTACAAATTCAACTGCTTTGTTAAAGATTGAATTATTTTGTTGAGAATGCAATATATTTCGACTTGGAATCTTGAAAATTTAAAGCGTATCATATTAAATTCAATACGGTATACACATTAATTTTATTTGAAGAATGTATTCCCTATTTTTTGAAAAATCACCCTATTACCCCTGTTTTGAGAACATAGCAAGACAAAACTACGGTTGTCAACGAGAGTGGACCGGGGGGGGGGGGAGGTAAAAAAGCTCAAAATTGGTAACGAACATAGTTTATGGACGGCCTCTTATAAGAATAGTTATTATATGAAACTTTTCTTTTCTGAGGAAAAATTGAATTTACTTGAAGTTCAACATTAATTATCTCAATATCGAAAATTTCTAAGGGAAAGCTTCGCTCTCGCCAACATACCGTCGATAAACTGGTTGTTTTCGTCGAATAAGTTTGCAAACTATCTGGATTCAACAACTACGTCCAATCCTAGGACTCTAAGAATCTTCGGGTGCTCCAGGAATCTGTAGCTTCGCAAGATGGAAGTCGGGGATATGGCCTTTGGGTCGATCCTCGACTCTCCGGATAATCTGCAAGTAATACAATAGATGCTGTTAATTCTAAGGAAACTGACGTATAGGGTTGTTCTAACATAATAACGATCGGCAACATCATGTGACACAAAATGTAATTAATACTTGTTGGAAGACCAGCATAGGGTCGATAGGGATAAGTGTGATAACGGGGCTAGTGTAATAAAGAGAACATTTAAAAGAAAAACCAATAAGTGACTACTTTTTTTGTTACAACATGAAGATTATATCTCTTATTATTTGTAGAAAAAGGTGATTCTCATAATGGCTATTGCTTCAATAAATTATATTTGAAGAAACTGATATGCTGTTAGAAAACCTCAATTCGTAAATTTGTCGTCTGGTCTTTTGATTTTAATTTTCCCCGCATAAAGCAACTGTTGTGAAATTTTTTTTTATGATTGAAGGAGAATATTATATTTTCCTTTAAGGTCCCTTGTTTGTTCAAAAATTTTCCATTTCTTCCGTTTTTCTGTCTAAAAAAAGTGGTGTAACGATAGGTCTCGAAAATCTCGCAATCATTGTCGCCTCTGGTCACTTAATGCTTTAAAAATGAAGGAAGATAATCACCAGTAGCGCCTCATAGCGGTATTTCAGATCCCTAAGATGATAATAATAATAATAATAATAGGAATTTTAAAATTAACTTAAAAAGTAAATCAAATTATAAGAAATCAAGAAATAACAAATAAAAATACATAAATAATGATTAAAATATTTATTTATGAATTTCTGATTATTTTTCTCTTGGTTTTCAAATAAAATTGTGTTTTATAAAGCACTGACAGTGAAAGAGAATATTTTAATGTTTAAAGTGGTATTCATTTTAAACTTTCAGCAACATTTGCCCATCGATAGGAAAATTATGCACCTTTTCCCGACGCGTTGATGGACAATATAATATGTAACACTTCAGTTTGTCACTTGGAGTCTGTCGAGGTTTCGTGGTTAAATTTTCTATCAAATGAATTTTCTGAAACTTACCGACACAGTTGTCAAATTCAAAAATTGAAACAAAGCACGTAGGCAGGGAAAACCGCAACGCCGTCTGGCGGTGTTTCAGATCAGGATTAGAATATGATACTTCAACTTTGGCTATCTAGTGACCAGAGGCTGATCATTGTTGTTTAAAACCTGTTTGAAAAACATTTTTTTTTTCAAATACTCTTGTACAGTTAGTAATAGTGCTTTATTTGTTAGAGAATCATCTGATTTATACAGATAGGTTACAGTTCAATTCTAAAACTAACTGATATTCTAATAAATAAAAACAGAAAGATGAAATTAAAGGTTGATGGTAAACATTACCCCATAGGATTTAAACCATGCTTACAATAAAAGCAAATCAAAAAACCTTCAAATACAAAATTAATTATAATGCTAATTCGTGAAACTGACTTAGAAACATAATAATTTTTTTGAAAGAATTTTTACCAGGGTTATCTACAATATTCAGCCAGATATTCCTTATCTCACACAGTTTGCTAATTTCACTTATAAATGAAAATCTTACACTATTAAAAAATTGACATGCTACTAAAAGATGATACAAAGGTTCTGTATTGAAACCACGAAGGAATAGTAAGGAGTGGTATCACCATATGTGTTTGGTGAGCAGAGGTGGGACAAGCGACGTCCAAGACTTCGTTAATGCTTGCCACGAATGAAAACACGTATGCAAGGTCGTGCACATGCGCAGAGCTGTTTTCGCCCGCATACGAGTTTTCATTCGTGGCAAGCATTAACGAATTCTTGGACGTCGCTCGTCCCACTCTCCACTTACAGAGATACTGCTCCTTACTATTCCTGCGCGATTGAAACTATTCTCATGACAGAAGATACAATAACAGTCAAAACAAAATTCAAACTGCAGGCTTTATTCTTGATTATAAGTCTAGGTATGAACTTATTTATTGATCTTAATTGCACTATAATTCTGATAAAACCGAGTGGTGTTCTTGACAAAGTTAAGCCTAGAAACGCACACTGGGCCTGACAGACCCAGCAATAAAGTGACTTTTGTCGCTCCCCTCCACAATTCTTCGAAAAAGCACTTCTACCACCCATGTAAATTCAGTTTAGGTTTCTGCTGATCGACCCAAGTGGTGGTGCGCGTCAGTTTACCCAATTATCCTAAAATTATTCAAAATGATCAAATAATTCTTAGTTCTATTCTAAAGATCCTAATAAACATTTCTAAAAAAAAGTGTAAATCGGATCTACAGGGACGTCATAATCATCGCGCTAAGGTGCTCGGGTCTCACGGACCCACGTATACGGTCCATGTAAGTTAAATATATGTGTGCTGTTCTAGGGTTGAATATTTTTGCGGTCCTTCTAACATGGTTAATTGAGGATAAGACATTAGAGCAGAGGACGTGTGGGCTCTCTGTAATTCTTCTAGATATGATATTTTATCATAAGCTAGTCCTCATCCATGTCGATTTATTCTTTTGTGGAGAGGCAAGAGAAAGAAAATCCCAATCACCCTCTATCCCAATCTTTTTATATATACTCTTAAGCTGGCGGGCCCAGTTGTATTTCTCTGGGATTGACAAACCAAATCTGAAATAACATTTCTTCGGATATCGATCGTCGGACATATTTAGAATTTTCTCTATCCAATTGAGAATTGACCCAAAAGCTCTAACTGCAAGTTGGGATGCAACTATTTCTAATCTAATAGCATATCCAGCAGTATTTTGTGGAACATGCAGGATTCTCTTATAAAAAGTGGATTGAACTTTTTCTATAAAATGTAAATACTTGAGACTCCATAGATGTACAATACATTAAAACGCTGGATACAAGGCTATCAAAAACTCGAACAATAGGATTCTATGAGTTAATAAGTTTTAACCTGAGAATCAGAGTAATCGTAGATCCTACAGCGAGGTTAGATTTACGAACACCTTCATGTTTCGCCCTGTCAAAAAGTGCAGATTGGGTGTATGGAGTGCCCAGGTAGATATAGCTTTTGACAGTATCAATCTCGGAGGTTTCGTACATCACTATTATTATTATTATACCATTAAGCCATCCGGGTAAAAATATTTCGTCTTGTTTTTGTCTTGGGTAAAGACCAATCCAAGACAATTCCAAATCATTCTGTATGTCTAGCTCGTGAGACGGAACCAGACTATTCTTGATGTCTTAGGACGAATATTTTTGACTTGAAGACAAAAATTTATGTCTTGAGACCGAGGCCTCTGAGTGTCATCACTAATCCGCTTCAAACTTTATCGAATGTTTACATTATTTATCTTCATGGTATTTATTGTTTATGCGTTAATAATTTCATTTATCTGCAATAGTTATGTTGTTTGGATGGCGAATCTAAAAATGTTGTCCATTTTTTCCTATCTCCAACAGTTCACTAGATACTTCTAGAAAATGACAGTTTTCATCTTTTCATCAAAAATTTTATATGCCTGCAGTTGTTGTGTGCGCAATTTATGCAAAAACAAAGGCAAATTCAGAAATGATTGAAGATAGGGAAAATATATATATATATATATATATATATATATATATATATATATATATCAGAGGAGAGAGGTGGGCTGAGCAAAAAAGAACCATGATTTTGAGAATACAAAGAAGGTTTATTCACCTAGCATAAAAACCCACCACTCGGTGAGTGGTGGGAAAAGCCTTCTATAATTCTAACTCTAAATCTAGAGGAAACTCACCAACAGACACTCACGTAATCCATATTATAATTCCGCAAGACGAATCTCAAATTGAAGGCGATCCGATAGAGTGGGACACAAATGAAGGAGATCAGCTCCGACGAAACCTCACAAAAAAGGGGGGTGGAACAACCACCCTTGTCGTCGCACAAAATAACACTCGAACACACTCAACACTGACACCACAAACACCACCGTTCACGTTGAGCTCTCACGCTCATCTGACGAGAGATTTGTCAAGAACAAAATTCTGACCCCGCAGCAATTTTCCTAGTCGATCGCGTATGTTTATAAAACTAAAGTTTATAAACATACCCGCCCGAACAATAGGCCCGTCGATGGCACAATAAAACCCATACCGCTCGAACAGAAGGACAAAAGTCCCCTTAACACATTATACTTTAATTTTTAGTACAGATTTTATTTCGATCGAACATACCGCCCGCCTTCGTCCGTAGGACGAACAAATACCATATCTATACAAATAATCCTCGCGAAACTCAGACATGAATTAACAATCTAACACGAAGCACGAACAGGCATTCTCACATCATTACAGTGCCAAAAAAAATAGCGATTCAACCCACCTAGCGAAACCGCAACAGCTCATGATGATGGTAGTGATAGTGGGCAGAGGCGCACCACGTGATGATGTAAGGTGGTAGTGGCCGTTTTAATCGTTACGATTCGTATTAACCCATCTGGACCGGGGTGCACCTGAATTACTCGTCCCAATGGCCATTTGGAAGGTGGATATCTGTCGTCTTTTACTAAGACGAGCTGGCTCACTGAAAAGTTCTCAGATGGATCACGCCACTTGCTTCTCTCTTGGAGATGGTAAAGATATTCGGATGACCAACGTTTCCAGAAGTTGTCCCGAATACGCTGAAGCAATTGAAAACGTGATAGCTGGTTTTTGGGCACTTCAGGAACCCCTGCATCAGGAAGAAGACCCAGTGAGCCGCCAACCAGGATGTGAGCTGGAGTTAGTACAGACAAGTCGTTTAACTCGTTGGTGAGGGGAGACAAGGGTCGAGAGTTTAGACAGGCCTCAATTTCCACTAGCACTGTGGAAAGTTCCTCAAAAGTGAGATTATGGTCTCCTATCATTCGTTTCAAATGATGCTTCGCAGATTTCACTCCGGCCTCCCACAATCCACCGCAATGAGGCGTATTTGGTGAAATGAACGTCCAATCAGTCCCTTCATTGGCAAGTAACGCTGCAATTTCACCATAAAATTTGGATGCGGCATCAAACATTTCTCGAAGCTCTCGTGCAGCTCCATGGAAGGTGGTACCGTTGTCACTGTAGAGACGCTGACAAATACCTCTTCGACCGACGAATCTACAATAAGCAGCCAGAAATGAAGCCGTGGTTAAATCACTCACGACCTCGAGATGAATTGCACGAGTGGCAAAGCATACAAAGAGAGCGATGTATCTCTTGTACGAGCGGTTTCCCCGGCCCTTCGTTGTACGGACTTGAATCGGTCCAGCATAATCTAAGCCAGGAATGTTGAACGGTCTAGAAGGTGTGACTCGATCCTTAGGGAGATCGCCCATTAACTGCGCCGCTAGGCGGGGTTTCACGCGTTGACAAGTTACACAGTTTCTTATTTCAGACTTAACTAAACGTGATCTACCTAAAATCCATGCATGTCGGAGTAACAAACTTAGAGTGAGAGTGATTCCACCATGAAGAGAGGAAAGATGCGCATGGTGAACGAAGAGACGACTGAGAGCTGAAGAATAAGGTAGAATTGGAGGGTGCTTGGTTTCGCGAGAAAGGTTAGCGTGTGATAAGCGACCTCCAACTCGCAACACCTCGTCTTCCTTTCCCACAAAGGGAATTAATTTTCTAAGAGTATTTCTCTTGAGTAGAAATCCCCTTGTGCTTAACAGCGCGATTTCCGACTGGAAATGCTGTGCTTGAACCAAACGAATAACCGTGATACGAGCGTCCACAAGCTCTGATGTTGTGAAAAAGGAAGCACAGACAAACTCTCCGTTCTTATGTTTGCGTAATCTTACGAGAGGTCGAGGACAATACGCTACAACTCGGGTCAGCCGAGTTAAACTTGAAAATCGTGTTAGTATTTCCGGCTCACTTGATTGGCCTTGCGTGTGCAGCACTTGCCGAATGTCTGGCAATTTTGGCCACTCTTCTGCAGAAAGAGTGAGCCATTTGGTACCATGCCACCAGAGCTCAGTTTGCTTAAGATCCGCAGGTTTGACTCCGCGAGTCGCCAGGTCAGCCAGGTTTTCCTTAGTCGGTACATAGTTCCATTCAGCCGAGGGCAGCTCGATTTGAATTAAGGATACGCGGTTCGCAAAGAAAGTTTTCCAGTGGCAAGGATGCTTTCGTAGCCAAGAAAGGACGATTTGACTATCGGACCAGGCATAAACAGGTACAGCCTGGAAGTAAGTTAAGCCCCTTAGGTGACAGATTAATTTCACAAGAAGAGCTGCAGCACTTAATTCGAGTTTCGGGATGCTAATGGTTTTTACAGGGCTGACTTTAGTTTTTGCTATTAGGAGTGAGACCTTATAAGGACCTTCGACGCTCGGAAGTCTGAGGTATACAGAATCGGCATACGCACGAGACGAGGCATCGGCAAACCCGTGAATTTGACCTTCAGAATCTGGAGAGCCTCCTAACCAGCGACTGATAGAAAGAGCTGAAACAGATGCAATTGAATTGCGGTAACTATTCCATCGCTGAATAATTTCTTCGGGTAAAAGCGAATCCCAGTCACATTTTAAGATCCAGAGATCTTGCATCAAGATTTTCGCAGTAACTGTAATGGGAGCAAGCCAGCCGAGAGGATCAAATAATTGAGGAATACTTGACAGGATAAATCGTTTGGTAGGATTTTCGAGGGTAGGTTTCAGATCGGTAATGCTAACCCCGAACGTGTCTGTCACTGGATTCCAACGCAAGCCCAGAGTCTTAACTGCTTCGTTCGAAACAATGAGTTTATCAATTTCATTTAACTGATCGCGACGTGGCAAGAGCTCAGGTTGGTTTGCTTCCCATTTATGTAGCTCGATCCCGGCCGAATGTAAAAGTTCGCAAAATTCATTTCGCTTTTTTATCGCAATCTCAAGATTGTCTGCTCCCGAAAAAATGTCGTCCACATAAGTTTTATGCTGGATTCAACTTGCACCAAGAGGGAATCTGTGAGATTCATCTGATACTAACTGAGCGAGGGTACGAATGGCTAAGTAAGGGGCACAAGCAGTACCATAAGTAACCGTTGTCAATCGATAATCTACAGGGCGCTCCTCAGGAAAAGGAGTCCAGAGAATTCTCTGCAGATCTTGATCATCAGGATGTATCCGAATTTGACGAAACATTTTTACTATATCGGCGATGAAGACGTATCGATACTTTCTCCAATTTAAAAGTATCAGGGAGATGTCACTTTGAAGAGGAGGACCTGCCATGAGAAATTCATTTGGGCAGTGCTTTTCAGCAGTTTGTCGAGATGCGTCGAAAACCACACGAAATTTCCACTGAGTGGGGGTGGATAGGACTACAGGGTGATGGGGAATGTACCAAGCTCGTGGATTGTCTATTTGAGATTCGGGAATTTTCTCCATGTGTCCCAATTCCTCATAAACTCTCATAAAATCTCGATAAGCTTCCGCAAGCTTAGGATCTTTAGAAAAGCGACGGTGGGTATTCGAAAGAGAACTTAAGGCTATACGTCGAGTTTCTATGGAAGAAAGTGGGGGTTGCGATCTCAAAGGGAGGCGAACTGTATACCGTCCATCGGAGGTTCGAGAATGCTTATCTGAAAAAAGCTGTTCACAAGCTTCATCCTCTGGTTTCATTTTCTTTAAAGGGGGTACGACTTCCTCCACAGCCCAAAAACGTTGAAGCGTTTCTTGCAAGTTATCGTCAGAGGCGCAATGCATGACTGTACTTGGTATTGAAAACGTGGGTACCGCCCGCCGTGGCATGTCCGAATATAATGATCCCGAAACGATCCAACCTAAAGCGGTATCTTGGGCAATCAATTTAGATGGTGGGAATCGGCGTAACCCTGGACGCAAAACTTGACCATATACATCGACCCCCAAGATGATATCAATCAAGTCAGGTTCCAAGAAATGAGGATCTGCCAAATCAACATCTTTAAACAGACATGGGTCAAAATCTAGGGGCTTCTTCGAAGGAAGCTGTGATGTAAGACGAGGCAGAATTAAAGCTTGAGTCTCTATCAGAAATGAAGTGTCATAAAGTGACTTTAATGATACTTGGACCATGGCACGTGCAGTACCAGCCTTTGATGTACCAATGCCAGTGAGGGCAATTTTTACGCGACGTTTGGGAAGTTCGAGTAATTGCGCTATGGACTCTGTAACAAATGAGACTTCAGAACCCTGATCAAGCATAGCGCGAGCACTCACTTGAGTTCCTCTAGGACCGAGAAGCATAACCTGAGCCGTAGCGAGATGTGCGGATTGTCATGGGGTCGAAAGACTTGCTGTGTTAAACGATGTACTAGTTGGAAGCACAAGTTCCTTATTATTTTGAGAGAGGTCAGACTTCTTATCGCGATTCGCGATAGAAGTTACTTGCTTCAAAGAAGCGTGGTGAATTGACGAATGATGCTTATCTCGGCACATTATACACCTACGGTTGGATTGACAATTTTGAAATCTATGGGCACCTAAGCAATTAAAGCACAATCGTAAGCGACGCGCTTCGTTGCGACGTTCGTACGGAGACTTCTCGAGATAGTTCGGACAGGTACCGATATAATGTCCTCCATTCCAGAGCGGGAATTTACGAAAGGCTGATTTACCGCGTGTATTAGAGCCGACACTTGCATGTAAAACTCGTTTGGAATTTACTCCAGATTTTGATTGAGTAGGGACAGATCTTTTAATAGTTTGAGTATCAGCAGCAATCATACAAAGTGCATGAGAACGCTGTTCAAGAAATTCTACAAAGTCGTGAAAACTGGGAAACCGTTCCAATTTATTAATATCTGTTGAGGCTGCAGCAGCTCTAGAGACAGCCTGACGATCTTTGACACTAAGATCAGCCCCCCACAGCTTACGAGATTCAGGATCTAAGCGGCTAGCTAACACATACACCAGCCATATTCCCCAATGCTTTACAGGCATTTCAAGATTTGTTAGCGCGCGCACAACACGCTGAGCTTCATCGCTAAACGTACGCAAATCTTCTGCCGATTCCTTTTTTAAATATGGAAAATCCATCAAGGCAGTTAAGAGATTATTTACAGTCAGGCGAGGATTGGAAAATCGTACTTTTAAAGCTTGCCAGGTTGATAAATAATTCGCGTTGGTCGTAGCTACGTCTTTAACTAAATCAGCCGCGGAACCCGTGAGACATGATTTCAAATACTGCAACTTCGTCACGTTGCTTAATTGCGAGTTATCATGAACAAGAGAGGAGAATAGGTCACAAAAATCCTCCCAATCTTCGTAACGACCTGAAAATGTTGGGAGATCTAATTTGGGTAGTTTCGCGCTTCGAGAATTCAAGTCCGAACTGTCTTCGTCCACCGGTCGACGCGTAAGAGTAGAAGCATTTATCGATGAAGTATCGAATCGATTTATAACTCGTAACATTTTGTTTTGAAGGGATTCGTAAGCGTTTTCGATTCGAGCAAACACGTCATCAACTGTGTAAGGATCGGTAGCGGCATTTTCCTTCACAATAATTTCGGCATGAGTCGCGCGAACCTTTTCCCAAATTTTTTCAACAGATGCGAGTCGCCGTTCGACAATATTGCGCGTGACGCTTTCCGGAGAGCCTTCCTCAAATCTCGCGTCTATCCGCCTAATTTTTGCTTCCCGGGAATCTTGAAGAGCCGTTAACCCTTTTAAGGATACCGGTGCCATGGTTCTTCACCGTGTATCGTCTCCTTAATCAAGACGGAAATGGGGAATGTCCAAATAGAAATAAGAGGGGATGGTGATCTCAACGCACGTGATGCTTATGAATTTTACGAATTAAAAGCAAAATAACAGATGAAATTATATTCAAAATAAAGGCAATACTCCATCCTCGAAATATAAATGATAAACAAGCACAATAAAGCCATGGTTGGATTCTCCAAAGACTCCACACTCTCTCTCTAATTCGACTTCGAAGGACCAACAAATGTGCGCAATTTATGCAAAAACAAAGGCAAATTCAGAAATGATTAAAGATAGGGAAAATATATATATATCAGAGGAGAGAGGTGGGCTGAGCCTTCTACAATTCTAACTCTAAATCTAGAGGAAACTCATCAACAGACACTCACGTAATCCATATTATAATTCCGCAAGACGAATCTTATATTGAAGGCGATCCGATAGAGTGGGACACAAATGAAGGAGATCAGCTCCGACGAAGCCTCAGAAAAAAGGGGGGTGGAACAGCCACCCTTGTCGTCGCACGAAATAACACTCGAACACACTCAACACTGACACCACAAACACCACCGTTCACGTTGAGCTCTCACGCTCATCTGACGAGAGATTTGTTAAGAACAAAATTCTGACCCTGCAGCAATTTTTCTAGTCGACCGCGTATGTTTATAAAACTAAAGTTTATAAACATACCCGCCCGAACAATAGGCCCGTCGATGGCACATAAAACCCATACCGCTCGAACAGGAGGACAAAAGTCCCCTCAACACATTATACTTTAATTTTTAGTACAGATTTTATTTCGATCGAACATGTTGAGATAGAAAGGTTCCAAATTTCTTATTTAAAAATTATTTATTACAAAATTATAAGTTTCATCGGTTGTAAAATTTTAATCGTCAGCAGATTTCAACTGCTTGGTCCTCACCTAGCTACCTGATTCCTGGAAATGGCAGGCCCTGCCGGTGGGGTCCATAGTTTATAAAGGCCGGAGTATAATGGACAATAAAATTTACAAACTAAAACTTCTTTACTTTTGACCTTGGCAAATGTTAAAGCCACAAACTGGCAATATAATTTTCTTTAAGAGCAATTCGTTATATTTATCAGGACTTACACTTATTATCTTGAAACAAGTCAACCTGGTCTTGTCTTGGCTCAGTGAACAGTCATAAATGCAAGCAAAGTCTGTATATCTCTAATGTCTAGATGGTGAGAAGGAACCAGACATCATGGTCCTAAAGACATATTGAAGACATTCAAGACAAAATCAAGACCAAATGTTTTTACCCGGGCATTTCCCTTTCGGGGTAAGCGCGACTTGCTCGGTGAGAAAGAGGGTAATGTGGGGTAAGGAGTATAGATTTTTTAGATTGATCTAGAATTCTCGTGTTATTTATTTAAAAGGCACGTTTGTTCCGCAACACGGCTCCGCTCATTAGTATCCAAGGTCTTTGCTTCAGGCGTCATCCACTCTATTGTCACTCTGTTTCCAAACTATTTGTCGCGACACTTTTCTGTCCTGGCATACTACTCTAGCTTCCTTCATGTCCATGCATTTTTTCATGCAAGCTCTCGTGTTTCTATGGCTTCTTATGTCTCTTCGGATTAATGTTTCGTTCACAGATTCTAACCATTCTTTCGGCGGTCTACCTGTGGGCATTCTGCCATTTACTTTACCTTTATATACTTGTAAGGTGGGTATTTTTTAATATGCACATGGCCTCTCTTTATGTAGGTTACCATTTTTATTTCGTCTATGTTGACTTCGAGCTCATTTATTCTACAGTGATCTGATGAGTCATCAAGAATCTTACGCATTACGACCAAGAGTCCGCAAAGAAAGCCAAATCGTCGAGGTAAGCTAAGAGCAATATTTCCAACAAATAGTCTATTGATACACTTCTGATACCTCTGGCATACATAAATTCTTGTAAATCAGCAATCAAAAATGTGAACATTGTGAGACTTAGAACCTCCTCCTGCATGACTCCTTGCGTTACATCCACCGATCCAGAGATGCCCTTATTTTCCTTGATAACAATATTAGCTTTAGAGTAGAAATCTATTACCATTCTAATGAATTTTGACCCACAACTTTTCGTGATTACTTTGTTCCATAAGATATGACTAACTGATGGAAAAGCTGTTTTAAAGTCAACATAGAGAACAAAAAGTTTGCCTTCGTTCAATCTCGGACGACTTTGAGATGTGATCCGTGCAACCTCTCCCCCTCCTGAAACCTGCCTACCACTCTGGGAGGAGTTGCATGTCTTCAGCCCAAGCTGACAGCCTTTTGAAAAGAATCTGCTTAAATATTTTTGTAACACAATTGACTAAGACAATGGGGCGGTAGTTAGAAGGATCAGTGACATCCCCTTGCTTGTGTATCATTCTAAGAAATGTTTGAGACCACGATATTGGGAACTTTCCTTCATCAATTATTTTATTGAATAACGAGTTCAAATGAAGGATCAGATTGCCAGGCAATTTTTTAAAAAGTCATAGCTAATATCATCCGGACCAGGAGCTTCGCCATTTTTCGACTGTTTCAATCTTGAAATAGTTTCATCAAGAGTTGTACGTGAATCAAGATAAGGATCTCGAAAATTATTAATCGTTTTTGAGTAAAAATTTGGATCCCGAACTGGGTAAAGAGATTTCAAGTACCGTTTCCATATGTACAAGGCTATATCATCTTTATACGAATGTTTGAAGTTATAGCTATTTACTAACTTTCAGAATTGCTGAGAGTCGATTGCATTCGCGAGAGAATCGAATAAGGAATTTTTATAACCTTCCTTCTTGGAATCTAATAATGTTGCATGTACTTTTTTACATTTCGTATGAATCGATATAACACCATGATCGAATTTTTGTTGTTTGCATTTCTTAAGTACTTATTTCAGCACTTTTTAAATCTTTCTGCATTGTGCATCAAACCATGGTTTCGAACGACTCGGTTTTTTAGTCGGTTTTGCAGTCATGTTAAGTTCCGTCGCTGTCTCTTCAATTTAATATATTAGACATTATACATCAAAAATTGTCATTTTAAAACAAAAATCATTATACCTGTCCATGCATCGCAGTTTATTTAGAAAGGGTCTAGCCGGATGAGATAGTCAAATCTGCCTTGTAGGGAACCTCTATAACTAGATACAACCTCATATTCGGCATGTATAGAAACCCCTTTTCCTAGATTTTCAGACTCCTGGATCCCCATGGGGCAACATGGGACACCATTGAGTGCTGGCGAGTTTTTTTGCAATATCTCGGTCAATTTTTGAGCTAGGAAAAATAAAAAAAAAGCAAATTGTAGGGTTATTCAAGAACTATAAACCTATAAAGCCGAACAAATTTTTGGCGCGAAATTCAAATTTTTACAGCCGTTTGAAAACTTCAAAAATTTTTATATCGGAAACAGAGACCGACTCCTCGCTAAAAAAAAATTATTTTATGTTTTTTGGCTCAAAAATTCCTGTGATTTTTTTCAGATTTTTAAAAGTGGTGGAACGACCTGAAACAAAATAAAAACCGCGTTTTTTGTCTCTAGCTCTTTCTACATAATTCCTACGATGAAACCAATCACACCATCGTATTCTACGTAAAAAAATACAACGAAGGCGTGTATTAATCTTTTGAAAATAATTTTTGGCAGCCCTTCAAAAATTCAGCAAATAAAAACGATGAGCCCGGCTCACATGCCGTGCAGACATTCCAGATTTTTACTTCTTCCAATTGCAAGGGAAACCCAACGTAGATTACAACGGCGCAATCAGTTTCATCATAAAAATTATCCAGAATGTGTCAGAAGCGAAAAACTACAGAAAAGTTCGGTTTTTGGACGCTTAACGCTTTATAGAAAAATATTACGATGAATCCGATTGCGCCATCGAATTCTACTAGAAAAAATATATCAGGAATTATGTATTTCTTTTGCTAAAGTAATTTAAATACACCTTAACAAATCGAGCAAGTAAGATCATTGGAACCGACTCACAGTGACAATAAATAAAACGATAATTTTTAATATTGTGAGCCGCGCCGATCGTTTATGCAAAAATTCAGCAAATAAAAACGATCGGCTCGGCTGACAATATTAAAAATTATTGTCATTTCACAAAAATTATTTTCAAAAATGGAATACACGTTTTCGATGTATTTTTTTGCGTAAAGTATAATGGCGCAATCGGTTTTATCGTAGGATCTATTTAGAAGGAACTAGAGACAAAAAACGGTGTGCTTGAGTGGTATTTCGCCTCTAGCTCTTTCTACATAATTCCTACGATGAAACCAACCACGCCATCGTATTTACACGTACAAAAATACATCAAAAACGTGTATTATTTTTTTGAAAATGAATTTTGGTAGACCTTCATGACCGATGATTTTTAACGTCATTTTTTGAATAAGGAAATCTAAATGTATGAACTGTGTTACAGAGCCCTCCCAAATAGCCATACACCCCTCAGGGCCAGGTGACTGAGCGGGAGGCTTATCGTTTTCTTTATTGTCACTGTGAGTCGGTTCGAATGATCTTACTTGCTCAATTTGTTAAGGTCTATTAAAATTACTTTAGCAAAAGAAATACATAATTCCTGATATATTTTTTCTAGTAGAATTCGATGGCGCAATCGGATTCATCGTAATATTTTTCTATAAAGCGTTAAGCGTCCAAAAACCGAACTTTTCTGTAGTTTTTCGCTTCTAACGCATTCTGCATAATTTTTATGATGAAACTGATTGCGCCATTGTATTCTACGTTGGGTTTCCCTTGCAATTGGAAGAAGTAAAAATCTGGAATGTCTGCACGGCATGTGAGCCGGGCTCATCGTTTTTATTTGCTGAATTTTTGAAGGGCTGCCAAAAATTATGTTCAAAAAATTAATACACATTTTCTTTGTATTTTTTTACGTAGAATACGATGGTGTGATTGGTTTCATCGTAGGAATTATGTAGAAAGAGCTAGAGACAAAAAATGCGGTTTTTATTTTTTTCGAGGTCGTTCCGCCACTTTTAAAAATCTGAAAAAAATCACAGGAATTTTTGAGCCAAAAATACATAACATAATTTTTTTTAGCGAGGAGTCGGTCTATGTTTCCGATATAAAAATTTTTGAAGTTTTCAAACGGCTGTAAAAATTTGAATTTCGCGCCAAAAATTTGTTCGGCTTTATAGGTTTATAGTTCTTGAATAACCCTACAATTTGCTTTTTTTTTATTTTTCCTAGCTCAAAAATTGACCGAGATATTGCAAAAAAACTCGCCAGCACTCAATGTTGTCCCATGTTGCCCCATGGGGATCTAGGAGTCTGAAAATCTAGGAAAAGGGGTTTCTATACATGCCGAATATGAGGTTGTATTTAGTTATGAAGGTTCCCTACAAGGCAGATTTGACTATCTTATCCGGCTAGACCCTTTCTGATGAAACACGGCCTTACACAATTTCGGCAGCCCAACCAAAGGAGAGTACTGTAAAAGCGATATCATCATTCACGTTTTTCACAAGAAATCTGTTAGTTAGTTGTAATGTAGGCAGGGGGGGCGTGAGGTCCCAACCCCTGGCACTCAAGATATAAAGCCTATTGTGCCACACCCGTATTTATTCTCAAGGCAGTACTCCGAATCGGGCCATCCTTCGCCGAGTGTTTTTGGATCTCGGTGGGTTTTTCGTTGTTATCAACGTTCTGAGATTATATCTCTCAGGTGCCAGGCATACCTATCGCACAGTAAACGACGTCCTCCTTTGTTGATCAGGCAAAGTGATCCTCACCCAATCTGCCATTCGGCAGCTTCCCTAGCAGGCTAGGGTGTACGGAGCGATCCCTCTGAGGTCATCAGGTAGATGCACAGATTCGAAGCACTGTCCTGGTGTGTTATGTAAGGGGTGACGGACAACTGTGCACGGAGCAATCGTGCACGCGCCCATCTGTGCACGTCAGTGGTCACTGGTACAACTGTGCACGTTGTTGGCCACAGGCACAACTGTGCACCGGGACATCTGTGCACGCGCTAAATTTGGCGTGCACCGATGGGACACTCCCAACTGTGCACGTCGAAATGTCGACGTGCACAGATGGTACCCTAGCAACAATTAACGTGCACAGATGGTACCCTAGCAACGGTTAACGTGCACATATGGCACCCTACCAACAGTTCACGTGCACATATAGGAGACTCTCAACTGGGCACGTGCAAAGATGGGAGACTCCCAACTGTACATGTGCAAGGATGGGAGACTCCCAACTGTGCACGTCTCAATTGATACGATCATATTATTGACTTACAAGTCCACGTGCACAGATGAAAGACTCCTGACATTGCACGACTTAATTAATGCAGTCAGATTTCTCACTTAGAAGTATTAAAATCATCAATTTCACTTAAAATGTATACGGATGGTACCCTCCCAACTGTGCACGTTTCGATTAATAAAATCATTTGTCATCCAAAAGTGCACGTTCGCAGATGGTACCTTCCCAACTTGCGCGCCTCGATTGATACTATAATTTTTCGAATAAAAGTTCACGTGCACATATGGCACCCTCCCACCTGCGCAAATCCCAATTATTACGATGAGAATTGACATGCGCACAGTTGTGAGTCTCCTATATGAAGGATCCGCGGTCTAAACCTGTTAACTGACATTTTTTTCGAAATCTACTTTTTTGCACTTCATTGAAGTTTTTTAATATGCCGCCAGTATCCTTCTGGCCGCATGTCGAAATTATAATTTTTTTATGAATTTTTAAAAAACGCGTTTGAGTATCTGCAGCACTGCTCCGCGGTCTAAACCTGTTAACTACTTATAGCGGCTTAGGAGAATTTGTGTTTTCAATCCGTTTCGCTAAGCTATCTCGTGTAAGAAGACTGAGGGGCCCGTGTGACTGGGTGTTTTTCATAGTGTGTGAACGCGTGAATCGAGTTTTGGAGCTCTATTGACGTCACGTTTGCCAGTGTCGCCTATACGTTGCTTCGAAAGTACACACACGATTGCCGCGCAATTGTTTACAAGCGTTCGTAAACAGTGGTAAATAACTTTTTTGATTCATACAACTAGTTAACATTTTCAGCATTGTTCAACGAACATTTTGATATATAACACTTGTCTGTATGTATACCGAGAGCGTAGGAAAAATTCGAACGAGGGGAAAAAATCAAAACGCTCGCGCACCAGGAGCGCGCTCCTGCAGATAACAGGCAAAGACCGCGGGACCCTGTTGCAGATAACATACTTACAGATTCAAGCCGCTGTAAAAAGTTTAAATTCACTAGAATTGTTATAAATCTTATGTATATTATTGGTATTGCGCTCTTCAACGAAATAAACTGGGAGGCTTGAATAAATCTTTACAATTTTCAAAATGAAAACGTTTTTCCGTCGCTGCATAAAATTTATAAAATGTCAGGTAACAGGTTTAGACCGCAGACTCTTCATATGTGCACGCGGACTTGTATGTTAAGCATATTAACAGCATATTAAAAATGTCTAATCCTACTAATTGATCCGTGCACGTGCACAGTTAAGAGTATCCCATCTGTGCACGTGGACCTGCAAATTTCAAATCGAATCGAATTATTTTAGACGTGCATAGTTGGGACACTCCAAGATGGTACCCTGGAAACGGTTAACGTGCACAGATGGGAGCCTCCCAACTGTGCACGTCGAAATTTAGACGTGCACAGATGGTACCACTCGAACAGTTCACGTATAGAGATGGGAGACTCCCAACTGTGCACGTAGAAAAGTAGGCGTGCACAGATGGCCTGTGTACAGTTGTGCCTGTGGCCAATGACGTGCACAGTTGTACCAGTGGCCACCGACGTGCACAGATGGGCTCGTGCACAGTTGCTCCGTACAAAGTTGTACCCTTCCCTTATGTAAGTGTATGTGTGTGTGTTCATTACTCGAAATCGGCCCGCGACCACCGAGCGGAGGTCCCTTGAGAGGGCCTGTCTCTACGCAAGGAGATCGCTGACTCATTTCCGAGTCTTCACAGAATCGGCTTCGACCTCCAAGGCTATTCCCCTCGACATGGGGCCCCACCTTGGTACGATACCAGCTTTTTCTGAGGGGACCTACAGTTTAAGGTGGGTTCCGAACCACCGAAGCCCCGGTAGAAGTACATAGAAAAATTTCCATTGGTACCCGGCTCAGGGATCGAACCCCGGACCTCCTGCATGGAAGTCCGACGCGCTATCATTTGAGCCACCGAGGCTTCAAGAAATCGGTTATTTTGAACAAAAATCATTAGATTTCAATCCAGTAATCTTTTTTTAACATAATGAAATTTAAAAGCTTGAACAATTTTAGACTGTGTTCGTTTTTTTGGTCCAACATTCAAATTTTCAATGAAAAAACATAATATTTTAGGAAAGATTCAAATTTTTTTAATGTTTAGGTTAAGTTGGCGTTTTACATTGAAAATTGGTATTGTCAAATGAAAATCATTATAATTTGAACAAGAATTAGAATATTTCAACAATATTGAATTATATTAATATTTTACGTGTGGAGCTAATATTTTTAATTAAATAATTATATTCTGAAGAAAATTAAATTTTTCTAAACAATTTCAGGGTATTTTGGAGTTTTACTGATATCAGTGAATTTCGGTAGAATATCGTATCACGGGGATAACTGACAAAGAAGCCAAAAGGTAGAAAGATCAGGAAAATCCTAAATATCTGTATAGTTGGATTGAAAATCGCTGCTAAAAATAATTATCAACTACGTTGTCCAATTTCGTTACAAAAAAAGCTTGGGGCTTTTCTGGGAAATATATATTTTTTTAATTAAGGCTATTGCTATTTGAAACCGTACCACTATGGCGTATTAACAGCTCAAATTTGACTTATTTACATTCCACAAGTCCTCACGTGAAAGATAAATTTAAAAGTGTTTTAACTTGGATGCTTGCAACAGTATGATTGCTGAATTGTTTTAGTATAATTGAGTCTAACTTAATTCAATCTTATTGATTTCATATGAATCACCCAGTCAACAACGAAAAGCATTTTCAGTAACCCTCACTAAAAATTTCATTCGCGTTTAGGACTGGATCTCAGTGAAATAGGTTTGATTTTCAATGAAATGTTCACTGATTCAAGTTCAGACAGTAGAGACAGCAGTGGCCACTGTTTACTCCTTGCTAACCAATATTTGTTGTACATGGGTTCGTAGTGTTAGGATTTGCATGCAGGACAAAGAATTATTTTTACCTTATCGTCTCAATGAGAAGGTACTGATTGTATGTGAAAACTGACTTTCGCGAATTTCATAGAATCTCAACGTTTTCAGACTCACTAATTGAGAAAAAATGGATTTGACTGCGGTGTTTGTCTGTCGTCGTTATCATTATTGTCATTTTCGTTGTCACTTTTCGAATTTTTGGCTCTCATCCCCCAGTTTCATTCTCATGCAACAAAAAACTCGTCTCAATTTGAAAAAAAAGCAGTTATTATTTAGGGGTCGCGCAAAGACCATGAAGTTTCTCATTGATTTAACGTGGGAAGAATTCAGCTCTTCGAAAATCTAATATTTGCACGTGATGACATATCGCAAATAACTTCGTATTGCAATATATATTATTCAGAATTCGTCAGAGAATAAGAGTCAATCATAAATGTAAAAGGTGAATGACATTAAGCCGCTCTTATAGGTCTCCGAAGAAAATCGCATAAGTGACGAATTTTACTCAATATTGCGGCCTATCAATGCTTTTTGAACGTTTTTTTCCATAAATAATTATGAATAAGTCATTCAAGAATACCCAGTCATCTGCTTACTAATAATTTCCAATTGCTTAAACAATTTCAATGTGTTTAAACATTCGTTTTTTTAGATGAGTCACGAAATAAACGTATTTTCTAGGCCTTATGAGATCTTTAATCAATTAAAACAATGACATGACTTTTTAAAATAATTTTACAGATATTATTCACATTATATTCGAAAAATACTTGTAACGTCTGGAAAATACGTTAATTTCGCGACTTACCTAAAAAAACAAATGTTTAAACAAATTCTGATTATTAAAACAATTAAAAATTAGTTGGAAAATAACTCGGTCATTTTTCGATACTGATTAATGATTATTTAAGAGAAAAAACTTTCAAAAAGCGTTAATAAACCTCAATGTAAAATACAAATTTGTCAATTTTTCTTTGGGGACTCATAAGAGTCGCTTAAAGTCATTTACTTTCCAAATTTATGATTAATTCTTATTCTCTGATGAATTCTGAGAAATATGATGAAATACGGAATTATTTGTAACATATTATCGCGTTTAAATGCTAGATTTACGAAAAGCTGACGTTTTCCATGTTAGCTCATTGGGAAACTTCATGGTCTTTATGCGACACATAAATATTAACCGATTTTTTTCATAAAACGCATAGTTTTCGTTTTAATCATGAAAAATGTTATGAGGTCAAAAAATTCCATTTGCGGGATAAAATATGGAAAATACGATAAAGCGTAAAATATAAAAATCAATCGCCTTACAAAGGTCTACTTTGTTTGAAACCATTTTTTAATCAGACGCAAAGTTTTTGTTCTATTCGTGAAAAATGTTATTTAAAATGAAAAGTTTAATTTTATGGTTAAACTATGCAAGGTACGATAAAATTTTCACGAGAAAAATTTTTTACCTTAAAAAGTTTTATAAATGTTATTAACTCTATATTTTCGATAAGAAGCATTTTTTTAATCATGAAAAATTAAATTAAAAGTAACAAATTTAAATTGGTGAAAGAACGACACAAAAAACAATAAAATGTTTAACAGGAAAATTTTTTACATAAAACCGAAGTCACGAACGAGGTACAGAATTTATTAAAACATAGATTTATTACTATAGAGTTCAACATAAGATAGATAATTTTGCGCTTTGGTAATACCTTCAATTTTAAAAGTTACAAATGTGGACAGCAGGTAGTGTTTATTATTTTTTTTCTCAAAAACTTACCCGACAAACATTTTTTGAACGAATTCAATTTTATGTTTTGAAATTTTAGACATCCAAATTGAATTTTAGTAACAGCATACTTGCATTTGCAGAAGTCTAAAACTAAAATAAAAATGCGATCCTAGCAATTTAAAAATTTAAAAGAAATTCTTAAAGCTTCTCCCCTTCAAAGAGAATGGGGCCTATCCCCCCTAGGGGCTGAAATTGCGAATATTTTCTAAGAGTTTTTAATATTGATCTATAAAATTAAATCATTTTAAATATTAAATCTTCAAAATTGGATAATTGTAAATATAAAATCTTCAAAATTGAATAATTTTAAATATTAAATCTTCAAAATTGAATCATTTTAAGTATTAAATCTTCAAAATTGAATCATTTTAAATATTAAATCCCCAAAATTAAAGTATTCCAAAAAACGCATTCAAAATTGCATCAGTCTAGAAAATTGAAGAATTATTCGAAATGTAATTTTTAACCATAAACATTACAAACTGATGAATCTTCAATTGTAAATGTTAAAAAGGGAAGATTTTTCAGCTGAAAATAGGTCAAATTGAAGAATTTTCAATCGTCAATCTGGAAAATTGAACTTTTGCAAAAAACTCTCAAAATTACATACCTTTAAAATAAAAATCTTGAAAATTCAATAATTTTCAATTTTGCATTTTCAAAATTTAAGAATTTTAAATTGCAACTCTTTAAAATTGTGAATATTTAAAATTAAGAAGTTTTTAATTTTAAAAATTTGCAATTTGATTATTTACATTTCAAATTTCTCCAATTTGGAAAATTTGACACTGACAGCTCTTGCCATTTGATATTCAAAATCATCCAAATTTAAGAATTTTTATTTATAAATCTTTAAAATTGCAGGATATTCAATTAGAAATCTTAAAAATTGAAGAATTTTCCCTTTTAAATCTTCACAAAAAAAGTCTAACAAAAAAACGTTCAAAATGATATACCTTTAAAATACAAATCTTGCAAACTGAATAATTATCAATTATATATTTTCAAAATTCAAATATTTTCAATTGTAATTCTTAAAAATTGTAGAATTTTGAGTTGTCAATCTTCAAGATTCAAGAGCTCTCAATTTTTTTAAATCTGCAAATAAAAATTCTATATAATCCTGATGATTTATATTTGAAATTTTCTCCATTTCGAAGATTTGGAATGGTATACTCTCGACTCTTCATTTTAAAAATTATGCTGGTTTAAGAATTCTGATTTATAGCCCTTCAAAATTGAAGAATTTTCAATTTTACACCTTCAAAATTGAAATATTCAAAACTATAAATTCAAAATTACTCTTTCGAAACTGTTTCTTGAATGTAATTTTTCATTTTAATGAAAAATAACTTCAAAATGAAGAAAATCATTTTTAAATTAAAGAAAAAGTTTTATTCGAACAAAAAAAAACATTTCTTCGAATAAAAGAAACTTTTCAATTAATATTTTCCTCTGACAAGAAGATTCTATTCTGTGGGTGTGTCTTTTAAGAAGAACTTATCACGACATAAATTTACAAATTAACTTGTTATTTTTATTTATTTGCTTCTAATTTCTGCTGAGATAAAATCTTATATATAATTGAAATGTTCAGACAAAAAAGGTAAAAGTTTCGTTCATTTTAAAAAAGTAAACGGCGTTAAAAATTACTAAAAAAGATGACCATAATTGATTTATATTGAGCAGTACGATTCAGGCGCGGATCCAAAGAAGTTCTGTAGGGCGGGCCATACAATAATTCCCCTTCCCATCGACTCTCAAGGGGGGGAGGGGTAATGATAATTTCAAAGTTATTTATTTACGTTGAATGTTTATTATAAGCTACATATAAATATATTAATCACGAATCTTATAAACATAATTAACAAATGTTTAATTAAAAACCATGTTTTTATATTTACAAGCTGCATCTTGCATGTCATGATATAATCATTATTCAACAAGTATAATATAATCATAACATTTTCGAAGTCAAGCATAAACTATACAGATATTTTTTTGAACGGCTAAATTTAGGCGTCGATTTCCACTCTTTGCGATATTCATATTTCCAGTTCAAATCCGGGCTGAGGCAGGTTTTTTCTTGTTCTTAAAAAATTATTTGTCTGAAGTAATGGTTCTAACGAATCAAAATTTGTATTAATTATAAATGTACTCTATTATTTTCCATGCTCTAAATTGAAGAATGAATCAACAAGTTTATAAATTTTCAACATTATATAATTCTACGAAATCTTAAGTTAGAAACATTAAAAATTGAAATATTACAATTTTTTTAAATTGAATACAGTTTAAATTAAAAGTTAAATTATTTTTATTTCAAATCACTGTAAATGAATATTAATTCAATTGTTATTAACACATCATAATTTATTCTGAAATCTTTTAAAACATTCTCTTAAAACTATATTTTTTTTCTGAAAAATCAATTTTTTCCAAATTTACAACGGTTCAATTTTTATTTATCCATAAAAATTTGCGTTTGGAAATATTCTTGAATATTCCGCTAAAATTGATATTCCAAAATGAAAATCATTCGAAAATTTCTCAGGAATCTTGAGACAATAGTTTTATTATCTTAAAACATTTCAAAATCCTTAAAAATTGTATTAAAAAACTTCTAAATATCTCCTCAACTTACTCGAATTTTTTCTAGTTGAATACATTCTTATTTGTTATTTACACAGCAATATTCAACATTTTCACTCGCAAATAAAATTTTTATAATTAAAACAATTCAAATTAACATCGTAACGTTTAACTCTCCGAAATTTTAACGATTCAAGGCTTTCTGTTTCAAATAATTCAGTTTCAAATTGTTTAGTTTTGAATATTTCATTTATAATTGTTATTTTAAAATAAACAGTCAAACATTTCTGAACATTGAAAAATTGGTCTTCTTCCTAATTACAAATTTTCAAATTAAACTCGTTAAAAATGGTATATTTTAGACTGAAACAACAGATAGTTCATGAAAATTCAATCGGAAGTTTACATTTGATTAACTACTAAGGCTTGCGAATTGAAACAGTTCAATGTTTAACGTCAAAATCTGTAAATTGTTTAATTTTATCAGATGTAGAATCAGCCTATAAATTAATCAATCATTGTTTAATTGCGAATACACGAAATACAATTTAATTTTTAAAATCATAATTTAATTTATATTTACAGTTGATCAACTTGAAACATTTTTCGTCAAAGAATGTCAGTTTCAAAAGATGTCAATCTTGTATTGTGTAAGTCTTCAAAACTGCATTTCAACAATCTTCTAATTGAAAATGTACCCTCAAAAATGAAGATGTAAAATGGAAAATTTTGATCGTAAAAGATTTTACAATTCCACATTGTAAACTGAATGATTTCATAACTGAAAAAAAAGTTAAAATGAAACATATTTTGAATTACATTATGTATCTTGTGAATTGAAATTTGTGATATTTCAAGTTATTAGATAGATTTTTCTCTGGAAAACTTATAAAAAATACCGGTAAAAAAATAAATTCACTTTTCTTTCCCGCTCTCGAAAAATTCCGATCATCTCCTGTTGGTTTCCGGACCAGCGGCCACCCTGAGTTATGATATTTCAGAATATAATTATGCTTCTTGAATGATGATACGTATTTTGTGCTTGGTATCTTAACAATTTTTCTTCAAGGAAACAATTAAAATAATATATAGTTCAATAATTCTGACATAGTCATAGACATAGACTATCGCCTATTGATTTGCCGCAAAACTGCAAAAACAATTGATAGCAGGTGACGTTTCGTACCCCAAGTCCAAGGGAAACCATACCTTTTGTAGTGGTACCATTCACACTACCAAGACTAATTTTTGTTGCAGGGAAATGGTACCCTGAAATTAGCGTTAGATTCACACTTTGTTTTTTGTGTCAAATTTCTGTTCAATACAGTAAACACATTTTAACGTTTTTAAAAATATTGATATATGTAAAAATATTAAGCTTTCTCCGAAGTTCTTGACTTATTTTTAAAGGTATTTCTAGACTTCACGTTTTAATTTTTTTTTTTAATTCAACTAATTTTTCCATTTCTTAATTCATGCAGTTAAGGTAAACATCCCAGTAATCGTGAAATGATCCCAGTAATCGCGATGACAATTTTCTTCCTTTTTATGTATGTAAATTCGTGAAGGGTAATATAGTCTTCAAGTATCCCATTCGTCTGAGTTCAATGAAAATATTTTAGGGGACCGTATTCATTTGAAAGTGTCAGCACGAAATTATTTCAGGGTCGACGAATTCATTTTAATCAGCTAGATTTTAAGTCAAACTCCAATCCGCCATATAGGATCTGTTGTAAATATATAATAATGATTCCTGTAGCTCAGTGTTGTCCTCTGGACTTATACACTTGGGATATCTGGTTCGAAACTGGAGGTATGCAATTTTTATTGATTTTTCTCTTAATTATCGTGAACACGAATGAAGGAAAATTAACAAGCATTTAATTCGCGTTGGCTCAGTTCGTTTCAACGAATCAGAAAGCAGAATTTGGGCGAATTTAAACATGTTAATTCGCCACAACTCTCCTGAATTAGTTTCTTTTTGTGCTGGGATAGTAAACTTCAATTATCTTATTTGAAAAAATTCGAGTCTGAGCTTTTTCTGGGGGAGGGTGGAGGGGCCAAGCCGCCGTGGCCCCCCTCTGGATCAGCACCTGGTACGATTATAGACAACAATTCAATTGTTTTTTCAGTTTTGACATTGTCCATGACAGCGAACATAGTTAAAGTTTAGAATGAGTTTGTAAGAAGAAAATTACCGGAAACAAAATTGAAACCCTAGTCTTCTTCTCTGCACAGATTACTGAAAGCTGATGAAGCTGATTGAAATTTCAAGATAATATTGAATAATTGCAGGACTAACAGTAATTATAAAAGTTGTAAAGGGGCTATTCAAGTATTACGTAAGCATTTTAGGAGGGAGAGGAGGGTCTAAGTAGATGCTTATTGTTGTATATTCTTCATACAAAAATATGCTTACGATGAGGAAGGGGGGGGGGGGGGGGTCAAGGATAGGAAAAAGTATGCTTACGTAATACTTGAACGGCCCCAAAAAATAATTCACTTTTCGGATATTTTTCTATAGAATGATGAAAAAAATCAAAATGCTAATCTAATTATACCAATTTGAATCCCCCCCCCTCTACCTTGTAACGCTACCGTAACGATAGATAATGAGCCCCCCTCCTTTTGTCGCGTAACTTTTAGTAATCTAATTTTTCCACTATAAATTCAAAATTTCTACACTACAAAGAAAAAAAACGGCACGCAAGTTGTGGTATTCTTCCAGGATAATCAGTATTTTTTTAAAGGTACTTATAGCTTTCAGGCATTAGAGAGGAGTTAAAAGTTTTCAATTTTTGGTAAATTAAAAAAAAAGTCTCTAATAATAATAAATCTTTATTAAGTTGCCAGCCAAGAAACAAAGACGCAGTTTACAGCCTAACCAAAAATTGAAAAAAATTATTATTAATGTTTTAGCAGGAGTTTTTCATAACAAATGTGTTTTTTTCATTCTTTTTTTTTTCATTTTTTTTATTCAGAAAATTGCCATCACGATTACTGGAACTAAGGTCACGATTACTGAGATGTTTACCATGACTGCATGAATTAAAAAATGAAAAATTATTTTAATTTTCATAACATATAGTCATATTTCATAAAAAACTCATTCTTGATCAAGTTGCAATTCTTTGAAATAGCAGCAAAATACTACATTTATCCGGGTTTTGTTGAAGGAAAACTTTTTACATTAAAAAATATATATAATATAATTAAATATATATATATATATATATATATATATTCCACATATATTTTCTCATTTAATTTGCAGAAACTTATATGTACGTTTCTAAGTTAAAAAAAAATGCAATTCTAATTGTGATAATTTCGCACCTTTTGAATATTTTGAAGTGGACTAAGAACTAATAAGTCAAAAATTGTTTTTAAGTTCAAAAAAGTAGTAGTTTTTTCTTCCGTTCGAACTGAACTAATTTTATGAAAAGCATTTTTTATTTTTTAAACTTGAAAAAATTTCAATCTCTTCGTGGTGGCCAAAAGTGATATCTACATTTTTTTATGTGACTCCGGTGCATTAAAGCGTTTTTATGCGACAGTGTAAAGTATCGTAATGTTGTACATTACGATACAGCGGAAGATCGCTCTTCACATTACACTCCGTTGTATCGTAATGTACAACATTATGATACTATACGCTGTCGCAACAAAACTTGTAAATGCACCGTCGTCACATAAAATAATATATGCGCCGAGGCGCAAAATATACTTTTATATAACGGGGTATCCTAATAGGTCACGTCAAAAAACGATTATTAAACTTAATTTTTTTTCACTCTGCTCCACCTTCTTTTACTATTTTACTTTTTTTTCAATTATTACATTTTATAAAATCTTACGTAACTTTTCTCGAACTCTCCTCCCTCTCCATCGTAACAGGACTATAACAGCTTCTCTTGACCCCCTCCCCCTAAAAGCGTTACATAATATATGGACGACCCCTAACTAAGGCTGTAGTTCCCTTTAATTAAAAAACTAAAAAATTCAGCAATTAAAATCGTGAGAAAGTTCAATACATATTGGAATAAGAAACCTTAGATGATTTCACCAAATATTTGTATCCATTATAATTAATTAATCATCAATTTTTAAAGTTCCTTATAAAAAGAATGGTGTATTGTTATTGCTTTATATACTCCAGCTCCTAAACAATGTTCTAAGATTTAATAAATTTCCTACTATTTTGAGGAATTTCCAGTTGAAAGAAATGTAATCTCATTTTTATTTCTTAACCTAAATCTTGTGGAATTTCTTCACCAATCCGTTCTCATTTCGGTTGCAAGTGAAAAAGTCCGCGCGATATTGACAAACTTAATGAAATGAACGGATAGGTGATACCAGAAAAGTGACTCTCTTCTCTTTTATTCTCCCCGCATTGTGGAGAAGAAATCCGAAGAATCTGGACTTGAACTGACCCGCTCGATGTTAAGGATCCAGATTCACATTCTCTCCCTCCTACTTTCTGTTCCCTTTTCTCAACCTTCTCTCACCCATCCTCATCTCCTCTCCCTGCTCACCCTTCACTCCCTTCGCTTTCACTTTAACCCTCTCACACTTACTTATGTACTTACTTAACACTTGAAGTTTCCGTTCTACCCGAAGACCCCAAAATCCTCTTCAACTTAGCCTGACTTCATGAAAGAGCCTTTGGCCTCAAGGATTCGAGAAGTTCCCCGAGTCACTCACTTCTGACGCATTTTCTTCCCTTTTCTTTTAATCTTATCATGGAATCCACTTACTTCGACAATTGTTGTAAATTGGAGACCAGGGAATATTCAGGGGAAAATTTTCAACTATTTTACGTCTGTTTCAGGTAAAAAATTCAAAACAAAAACGTCAACGATAAAAAAACTCATGCAAGTGGAAAATTATTTAAATGCCTGAAAACAGCAGGTACTGTAGTAACTCGAGGCTGGGAGGGAAATTTTTAGGGTTTACTAGCCCCGGACAGAAACTCAAAACAGTGGCTTATTCCATACTCCATTTTGATCTTGAACACTTTTTTCCGCATTCTACGCTTTGAAATCAGCCCTGCCAGACAGTTTATTCTGTTTTGATTTTTTTCAAAGGACAACTCAATAAATTAGAACAATTAGGAACAAGAGCTTTGAAATTCTGTTCAGAAATAGCTTGCGGATATTTTCTCGTTGTGACCACCAACAATTTTACAAGTGACCAAAATGATTTTACATGCGCAGCAGCTTTCCTTCGCAAATCTGTGGCTGTGAAAATAACTTCAGGACAAGCCATCTCTTGAAAGATATAAAAAATTATACATATGCATAGGAATGTATAGCCATGTATGAATGTGCGGATGGTAATAACTTGAGCTTGCTGAAACAGTGACTTCCAACGGCGAAGCTAGTCCGAGAGGATTGGGAGTAGGTTAAGGGGGTGGGTTACGCGCGAGTCGCGTGAATATTAACTCGACAGTTGGTCGCCACATAAACGTCAACTGTTGATATATCCTTGCCCTTACGGTTATTATCACGACCTTTTAACTCCAGGGTGCCGGTTTGCATCCAATATCATCAAAACTCAACCACGTCACTTACCTTGCTTGAAAATGTCCCTTTTTCGTGAAATAGAGTGTATTTATTTGAATTCATGGTCCTGCCAGTAGTTGTTCATTACCAAACTTGTAGTATGCTGAAGTGATAAGATACGTTTTTCAATCATTTTCGAGAGAGATGGCTATAAAAAGATCCACGCACGTTATATAAAGCGCGATGCGACAGTCTTTCAATTGCCGGTTAGCTCAAGCCGTAGCATTCCGAGTTTACAACCGGAAAGTCCGGGCTCGATTCCTATTGCCGAAGTTGAAGTGGGTCCGAAGCGTAGGCTTTGGACCCACTCCGTCGGCTTGCGGGTTCGATTCCCGCCTCGCACTCTGGAAGAGCCTCGGCGGCTCATGCGGTGTACACTAGCCTAGCAAGGGAGTTGTTTATCTCCGGAGAGTCGTGGGACCGGTATCTCTAGAGAAGAAGGTTCTCTAAGTACTCAAAGCTGTCGCTCTTGGTGGTTCGGAACCCACCCTAAACTGTAGGTCCCCCTCTTACCACCAAGAAAGAGTGTGGGGGATGTGTAGAGGAATAGGAAAGAGATACAAGAAAAATGTAAACCCTTAGGGGACACATTATAAGCTTCCATTACACTCCTATTAAATTCATTTGAATTAAGCCAAACTTTACAGAAAAATCTGATTTTTTCATTCAATTGAACACTTATGTTATGGTTCTTATTATTTCCAAAGAAAACAGAAATTAAATATTTTAAAATAGTATTATAAGAACAGAAGAAATATTCAAATAGTGTATAGTAACAGTAGAATAAAATGATATAAAAGTAGAATATAAATAAAAGACATTTTAAATTATTGTTCTAATATTCATACTTTGAAATTAGAGTACTGAGTGTTCTTTTTTGATAAGAAATTGCACAAGGTATCAGCATTTCGCGGCAGAGACTTATCTTCGGAATATTCGCTTCGAAAGTGGTAAAAGTTTAACAACATGATTCTTTCATATAAAAAAGGAAGTGTCTACACGTAGTGAAAAAAGCTGCTATTTGTACAAACATTTCGGTACAAATAGACCTTTTTCCAGGTTTCAAAACTGTTTTGAAACTTTTCTCAGCAGCTTTGCTCGGCAGCTTTGCTCAGCATCTTTGCACAGAAACTTTGCTCAACAACTTTTCTCCGTAACATTGCTCCGCACTTTACTTAGCAACTTAGCTTATAAATTTTGCATATTAATGCTGCAGCAACTTTGCATATTAACTTTATTGCACAACTTTACTTAGAAACTTTGTTTGGAAGCTTTGTTTAGCAACTTTGTACAGCAACTTTGAATAGCAACTTCACACATCAACTTTGCATAACAACACTACATAGCAACTTTGCATAGCAACTCTGCATGGCAGCTTTACGTAGCAACATTGCATATGCTCATTGCACACGGAGAAAAATGGATATTGAAATGTAGATATTAAAAACTTTGATATTTACCCATATTATATAGATATTACTGCATAATATCTAATATCTTCTACTCAATATACGAGATATTGAAGGGCAATCTCTGCATATATTGGAAATATAAAATGTGTGATATTAACCGTTAATATCTGAGATATTAAAAAAGTGAAATTTTATCGGAGCAATGTCGTTTGACGTGTGGCGTGGCGACAAAAGATTTTAACCCCGCTTTGTCCGTACCTTGAGCATTCATCTTGTGTTTTGTGGTTTCTCGGATAGATATTGGGTTAAAAGTTCTGGTAGAAAATGGATTGAGTGTTGTTGGATATAATATCATAATTTTGTCGAGAGAATATGAGGACTCGGCACTACAGGCATCAATTATATTAGCCTTGGACAGCGTGTTATCAGCCCTTTTTGATTAATTATAATTAATCAAAAAAGCGAATGTTTGATTATTAGGATAGCCAAACCAGAGGACTACGATATAAAATCCTTTTGTATTTTATAGGAATAGGCATGCTTCAAGGTAATTTTTGCACAATTAACGAATATTTTTTGAATATCTTAGATTCTGCCCTTTAATATCTTGGATATTATCAGTTAAAATCTTCTTTATAATATCTATGGATGCTCTACTTCAGTATCTAGATTTCTGTCCCATAGTTAAATCTCTAAGATATTAGCTGGTAATATCTAGATAGTCTGCTCTAATATCTATTTTTCTCCGTGCAGAGAACTTAAAACATAACACTGCAGCACTAATGCAAAGCATTATTTATTATGCATAATTTATATTAATTTGCATATGAACTTTGCTTAGAAACTTTGCTAGCAAAATGTGCAATTTAAATAAATGAATTTCGCATGGATACGAACCCAGGCGGAAATATTATATATAGTTTATATATAATGTGAAGTATTATATATAATATTCATTTATTTTATATAAAAAATGTTTAAAACAAATGAATATTATATATAATACTTCACACTATATATAAACTATATATAATATTTTCCCCTGGGAACCCTCGATTGTCCTAGATGTCGGTAAATGTCGGTAATAGGTAGGGGGTAAAGTCGGCTAGGGTATGGGGTAAAGTGGTATAGAGTAGATTTTAAAGTCGGCTAGAGTAGGGGTAACGTACGTTAGGAAAAGGGTGAAGTCGGACAGGGTACGGGGTAAAGTCGGACAGGGTAGGGGTAAAGTCGGCTAGGGACTTCCTCTACTTTTCATCCTGCACGTCACGATTTGCAGTAAAATTCAAAAACTGGCTATAACTCCCGAATTTCTGCATACATTTCGGTCTTAAACCCACAAACCCCAGACCCACAAACCCTAAACCCGCAAACCCACAAACCTCAAATATAATACCTCTTGAGAAATTGGTATTGAAGGGTGTGAGGTTTTTGTGTTTGTGGGTTTGGGGTTTGTGGGTATGTAGCTAATGGGTTTACTGGCGAGTAAAATTTGAAGATTTGAGGTCTGTTAATATCAAGGTGTTGTTTTAAAGTCTGACTAAAGCTTCCACTCTCATCATTTCATTCTCACGATGGGGTGCTTGTTTAGCGTGAGAGGCAAGGGGACTCACGCGAAACAAGCACCCCATCGTGAGAGGCAAGAGGACTCACGCTAAACAAGCACCCCTTCGTGAGAGGCGAGGAGACTCACGCTAAACAAGCATCCCATTGTGAGAGGCAAGAGGACTAACGCGAAACAAGCACGCCATCATGAGAGGTAAGTGGAAGCACGCTAAACAAGCACCTCATCGTGCGAGGCAAGGGGGCTCACGCTAAGCAAGCACCCCATCGTGAGAGGCAAGGGGACTCACGCTAAACAATCACCCCATTGTGAGAGGCAAGAGGACTTTGAATAATATCATAACAACTTGAGCAAACAAATTTAACCGAAGTGGAAGCTTCAGTCAGACTTCAAAACAACACCATGACATTAACAGACCTCGAATCTTCAAATTTCACTCGCCATCAAACCCACAAGCTCCATACCCACAAACCCAAAAACCTCACACCCTACAATACCAATTTCTCAATTGGTATTATATTTGAGGTTTGTGGGTTTGTGGGTTTGTGGGTTTCTGGGTTTGTGGGTTTGGAGCGTGTAGGATTGGGGTTCGTGGGTTTAGGGTTTGTGGGTTTGGGACCGAAATTTATGCAGAAATTCGAGAGTTTTAGCCATTTTTTGAGTTTTACTGGAAATCCTGACGTGCTGTCTTAATTCTGCGAATAGATTCGTGTTCAGCGAGCCAAAAAACATAAAGAACACCTATTAGAATCCCAGTAGACTCTCAAAATCATTTTGTGGTCCTGTGTATAATAAAACAAATAAAATATCAGAATAAGTGCAAAAATGATTAATTTTTCATTCTGAAGTTTTCGACTTTCATATTCAGAACATTCTTGTTCAACAAATAGTATAAATAAATTATTGTATTACCTGAAATGAAAGTTGAATTTTCCCAAGTTTTTCTTCGAATATCCCTGTCTTCTGAAAATTGTGGAATTCGTGAGTGATCAGAGTTTAGAAAAATTACCATTCATAAAATAAGAGAAACATACTGTCAAAAATACTTTAAACTACTTTTAAATGGAAGTACTTTTTTTAGTAAACAAATGCAATTAAATTTTGTTATTATTGTGCAGCTCGCATGGCGTATGCCTTGCCCTATGGAATGGCCTTGCAGGATATCGTTTTCTGCTTTCTGCTTCCTGCTTTACTCTATCTACCTACAGGTAACTTCCAATTTTTTGTTATAGTTAAAATACTACTTTATAGAATTCATTTAAAAACTATTTTTGTGATTCAAATATAAAAATTACATTGTAAATTTACAGGATCATTCACTAAAGATGAAAATTGCACTCTTTGATTTAATTATGAATAACTTTACCACAATAATCATCATTTGTTATGTTTTGAGCTTATTTTTAAGCAGAATTTTTATATTGAAATGAATTAGAAAAATAGTAGTAATTCTATTAAGATCTTCCAGGGTCATAGGACAAGCTTATTCATCAGTTTTTTTAGAAAGTGGAAAAATGCTATATAGGGTGGTCCAAATTATTTAATTTCGAATTTTCATGCATATCGCCCCTAAATTTGTTCAAATTGACACAAAATGAAATGCGCTCTTTTTAAATTATATTTAGAGGTTCCGCAAGCCCCATAAAGTTTAAAACGTGTTTTCCATTAGAATAAAAGACTTTTCTTAAATCTTTATTTAGAATCGTGAATACTAGGTAATTCGAGTTGTAACTCAACAATTATCTTCACAATTAGCTATAGAATACAAATAAATAATTATTTATTCAATGTTACCTACGTACATGTCTGTTGTATAGGGTCCTGAACAACTCCATAAGCGAAAAATTAAGTTTTGCGAGTTTTTGGTCCTAATTAAAACTTTTTTGCAGTCTTTGAAATGAAAATCCTTAAAATTACATAAAATACTACTTTTGACTGATAATTAGATGTTTACGTAAATTATTTAAACAATTTATTATTGTTTTTAGCAATTTTCTCTTAGAATAGAGTTAGAACATCGCGTTTTTTCCCGAATTTTAAACTAATTTTTAATTTTCCAGTTAGATCGGAACAATAATCAATTAAATTTAACAAATATGATTGTTCAAACAATTTATTATTATTTATAATAATATTCTCTTACAATAATGCCAGAAAGTTTCAAGCTTTTCTGAAATTGTCAGCTCATCTTTGACTTTTGTTAGGAACAAATAATAACAAATAATAAATACAAAAACAAATAATAAAAACAAATAATAAATATTAATATGAATTTAACAAAAATGTAATTTAAAATTGATTTAAACAAAGAAAATTAAATTTACATTCAATATGATCCATATAGAAAATTTGAAGAAATATTTCAAACATCCGTTTCATTTCAGAAAAATATATTCACAGAGAAAAAAGATATTGTTCGGAAATTGATTCTCTTAATTGTTTATTTATTATTTGTTTATAGCTAAGAAGCCAAAGCAAAGTTAACATTTTTATAAAAAGCCGCTACTTTCTAGTAATTGTCTAAGAGAAGATAGTTACAAACAATAATAATTCGTTTAAACAATTATGTTTGTTGAATTTTATTAATATTTACTTCGCTCTGAGTGAAAAGTAGACAAAAAGTTGAATATTTAAAAAAACCGTATCTTTCTAGCATTATTCAGAGATAATATTATTTAAAATTATAATAAATTGCTTCAACAATTATTTTTGTTAAATTATTTAATCATTGCTGACTGAAAAGTGGAAAATAAGTTGAAAAAATCGAGCCAAAAACCGCGACTTTCCAACTCTATTCTAAGAGGAATTTGCTAAATACAATAATAAAATCTTTAAATAATTTGTATTATCATTTTATTATCAGTAGAAAGCAGCATTTCATGTATTATAAACAATTTGTATTGAAAAACTGAAAAAAATCATAATTATCGCCAGAAACTCGCAAAACCCAATTTTTTACTTATGGGGGTTATTTGCGTTAAACTATGAATTAGCCTTATGGGGGTAATATTTAAAAAGTAATTATTTATCCTTATTCTATAGCTAATTTTTAAGATAAATGTTGAGTTTCAACTCGATTTACCTAATACTGACGATTCTGAATAAAATTTAAAAAAACGTCTTTTTTCTTTTAGGAAATACGTGTTAAACTTCATGGAACTTGCGGAAACTCTGAGTATCATAAAAAAAGAAAGACATGGATTGTTTTTTAGTGGATATGAACACATTTGGGGGCGATATGCATGAAAATTCGAGAAAAAAAATTCCAATGCATTTTTAGAATTATGTCCTGTAAATTCTTGGTGCACTATCAAATAATTTCGCTGGAAAAATATTTGTATTAAAGTAAAATGGAATAGAATTTCTGAAAAATAAATCTAACCTTATTTTTATTCGAGATTACATATTAGTTCCTTTCTCGTATAAAATAAAAGACACAATGGCTATCTCGATTTATCAAATCGTAAAGCAAAAATACATTATGGACAGAGGTGAAAAAAGCGAAAAGCGATATGCACCAAACAGAAAGTTTGGACGATGTTTAATAAATGTTCTCTTTGGTTTCGTTCTCCCTTTTTTCTCAATGTTCGACCCTCTGGGTAAAAAACTTCCATACAGGGATGAATAGTCAGAAATTCATATCCGATTTATGGTCGATGAAAATGTCTGAAAATATTCACATTCAATATGAACAATTGAAAGATATATGTAATTATTACTTTTTTTTCAACCCGAAAAATGTTAGCTTAACGGTGCAAAATATCCTTCTGATTCATCAACAAGAAAATATTCTCATATCACGATTTGAAAAGTTAGATAATATTCTCAACTATATAAAACATAATATTGTTATAGTATCGTATATATACACTGATAAAATATAAATCATTAGATTTCTCAATTACATTAACTAATCAAGTTTTAAAATTTATTAAATAATTTGAATGAAATTGAGGCTCAGGATGCAAAAAAGAGATATAGAATTATTTTGCTGGAGTGCGGAGACCCCTGAGCACTTAAGAATAAAGTTTTGAATTTCAATTTTTAAGATACATAAACACATTGTAAATTGAATGCCGCATATTTTTCTTCCCATGAAAAAAGTTGTGGCTTTTTTAGATTTTGAGTTATTTACAAAAAAACTGTTTTTTTTCCAATTAAAATATTTCGTCTTTTTTTATTTCAACTCGCGACGAAGTCGGCACTTTTCAATATTTTGAAGTAAAATTCATGAGAAGTATACATTGACATCTTCTGTGATCGATAACACTAGCAAAAGTTGAAAATGTTTATTTGAAAAAAAGTTAATAATTTTGTGCCAAAGCGTTGCACAATTCGTGCACAAACAACTTTGATCGTTTCGGGAGTCGAGCGAACCTTGAGCAAGCAGAAATTGTCAGTGATAAAGTTGGTCAGGAAGATTCAAAGAAGTTTTATTGAAATTTCCAACACAATTGTAATAGGAGTTAACAAACTATTAATGTTTTAATTTTCCGACGCGGTCGATTGTGTAGGCTGCAGCTACGGTCCGGCCAAGGCCGGCAAGACGTTACTACACAACGCACAGTGGGCTGAATCGGGAATTTACTCTTCAAAATCACCTACAGACTACAATTCTTAACCAATTTTCATTTTTTTTAAAGAAGTGATCAGCGATAGTTGCACAAGAGCGTCTATGGATTAGATTTTTTAATTTTAGTCATGTTCTATTTTTTTTTATAAATAAACAAAGAGCGAAAATGAGACATTTTATAATTATTATTTTTTATCCTCAAATCAATAACTTAATTAATCCCATTTTCGACAAAAATGAATATCGAAGTATCCAAATAATATGAATAATTGACATGATATCGAATCTAATTGTTATGACAAAATTATATTAAACAAATTTCAACATATTGAAAATTTTACTTGCAAAGTATATTTGTAAATAATGTAAATTGAAATTGCTTGATTTTATCAACAGGGTCATGTTTTATCATAAAAATTCGTTGTATGGTATAATTTGTTCATTTTATAAACAAATTATGTAAGAAAATGTATATTTTAGGCGCATATTGGCAGAAAGTAATCATTTTTCTTTCTTAGTACCTTTAAATTATATAAGTGGTTATATTCAGTGATTAAGATTGGTCATTCGATATTCTTTGTTTATTTTATAAAAAAATTTATAAACAAATGCATAGTTTAGTCATTTATGGACAGAAAGTATTCGTTTTTCTAATACTCTTCAAATTACATAAGTGGTGATATTTAACCCTCAGGGTACGGACTATAAAAAAGTCCCGATCCGTACGGACATGGGTTAGCCTAACCCGGCAACTTTGATCGACTGCGCGTCATTCTGTAATTGATCAATCAAAACTGATTTTTTTTCAATTAATCGTAAATTTTCTCAGAAATACACTAATTTAATTAGATTTGTGATATTTTACGATAAAAAAAAGCTTTAGTTGAAAATTTAAACATATTTCGATCAATTTGCTCAAATTTTTTTTTTTCAATTGCTCATATTTTTATGAGCAAATAAGATGTCAACATTGTTTAGGTGACCATTGGATAGCTGAAGAGTCGTACTTTAAAATTGTGTGTTAATGTCGAAGAATTGTCAATCAATATTATTTGTTCTTGTCATAAACAAATGCATAGTTTGACCATTTATAGATAGAAAGTGATTATTTTTTTCTTTCTAATCGTCTTCAAATTACATAAGTGATGATATTTAGTGACCAAGAATAATCAATCGATATGATTTGCTTATGCCATAAACAAATTTAAAATGTTTATGCATAGTTTGACCATTTATAGATGGAAAATGATCGTTTCTTATTATTGCCTTCAAATGATATCACTGGAAATGTTTTGTGATGTTCTAGAAGAATTAGCTTCCATGTTGTACTTGTTAGAAAGAAAAACGATCTCTTTCTGTCTATAAATGCTCAAACTATGCATTTGCTCATAATATTTGTTTATGACCTAAACAAATGATATAGAATGACAATTCTTCGTCACGAAATATCACTACTTATGTAATTCAAAGACGATTAGTAAGAAAACCCATCACTTTCTATCTATAAGTGCTCAAACTATACATTTGTTTATAAAATTTTTTATAACATAAACAAATAATATCGATTGACAATTCTTACATACTAATCATCACCACTTATGTGATTTGAAGACGATTAGAAAGAAAAACTATTATTTTATGTCTATAAATGACCAAACTATGCATTTGCTTATGACGTAAACAAATAATATCGATTGACAATTCTTCATCACTGAACATAACCACTTATGTAATTTGAAGACGGTAAAAAAACTATTACTTTCTGTCTATAAATGACCAAACTATGCATTTGTTTATAAAACTTGTTAATAAAATGAACAAATAATATCGAATGACTAATGTCAATCACTAAGTATTACCGCTCATATAATTTAAAGGTACTAAGAAAAGAAACGATTAATTTCTGCCAAAAAACGCCTAAACTATGCATTTGTTTACATAATTTGTTTATAAAATGAAGAAATTATACCATACAAAAAATTTTCATGGTGAAACATGATCTTGTTGATGAAATCAAGCAATTTCAACTTACAAATATACTTTACAAGCAAAATTTTCAATTTGTTGACATTGTGTTAATATAATTAGTTTATAACAATTAGATTCGATATCCTGTAAAGTACTTAATTCTTTGGATACTTCGACATTTATTTTCGTCGAGAATGGGATTAATTAAGTTATATATTTGAATATAAATAATAATAATTATAAAATGTCTCATGTTCGCTCTTTCTTTATTTATATAAAAAATAGAAAATGAAAAAAAATAGAAAATCTAATTCATTGACGCTCTTGTTTATCTATCGCTGATCACTTCTTGTAAAAAAAAATTCAAATCGGAAGAATTTTAGGCTGTAGGTGATTTTGAATAGTAAATTCCCGAATCAGCCCACTATGCAACGTTAGGTGGAACGCCGTTGCAGAGGCCGATCAGATATATATGTCGTAGGCTTTTACAGGATTCAGTCTTTCAGCCGACTGCCTAGGCATTCAGCCGACTGCCGGCATTCGGAAGAATTTGGGACGAAATCTATACCTGGCGTCCAAGTGCCTGGTTTATTTAGGCATTCAGAAGAATACTCAGCTATTCTTCTGAAAGCCTGACACGTTTTAGGCTTGTACAGGAAACCAGCCATAGAGTATCAAAACACATTAAATGGCTATTTAACATTTCTTTAAATTTATTTTCATGTTCATCCAATTAATGAAATATAAATTTACAAAATAATAGGAATAATGATTTTATGTCATATATTTGAAAAGTCCTGCTCGGTGGGTTCCTGTCACCACTACGCAGCGCGTCCTCGGGTTGCGGATAGAGGAACGGCCCGTTAGGCTGAACAGCCCCTCAGGTTAGCTGCGAATACAAGAATAAGCGGCCGCGGACAGCCGATAGGAACCAGTCGCGGGTGTGGTGAGCCCAGCCTAAGATGTTGGCCTAGCACTGGTAGAAAACACGATGACCATGGCTTGGGGGGACCCACCAATTGCGTTCATACGCAATGGGTGGGTCCTGGCAGGCCGAGGTGCAGCGTGTATCCACCTAGAAACACTACCCGAACCAAAACTAAAAATCTTGTAAGGGAAAAATCCTGCTGCCCATTGGACACCGCAGCGATGACACTGCCCGCAAGGGATGTGTGGAATGATTCGCCTGTATAGGGCCAAAGGGGTACTGATGCCAGTATAGGCGCGCTGCCTTGCAGGGGGACGTTAGGATACGAGGATGAAACTGTAATGTGTCTGACGACAAGTTGACATGGTCCTTGTCAGGGTCGGAAAGCTCCCATACTTAGACCTAGGGAGGTATGGGGGTTATCACTCCTGGGACAGTGGACTCACCTACGATCGGAATAGGATACTAACGTGCGGATTATCTTGAAACTACCATGGCTAACTTGCAAAAACAAAAAACTACAGTTAAAGATCTAAGGGTGGGAACTCTAAACGCGCGTAGCCTAAGTACTGGCGGATTTAGCGAACTCATTAAGATAGCAAATGATTACAATACTGACTTAATAGCACTCCAAGAAACATGCTGGCCGGGCGATTTCGCGTCAATTTCTAAGGATAACTATACTTTTCACTATAGGGGAGCTAAGGGATGGAGACTGGGGACCGGTTTTCTGATTAATAAACGAATCTCGCAAGCGGTTATCGACATGCAATACATTAACGATCGGTTATCATACATTGTACTGAAGGGTATTTTCAGCAAACAGGTATTAATCAATGTGCACTGACCCACCGAGGACAAAGACGAAGACACTAAAGATCTCTTTTACGAAACAATCGAGCAGGTTTTTGACAAGTTCTCAGCTTTTCACGCAAAAATAGTATTGGGAGATTCCAACGCGAAAATTGGAAAAGAACCGATGTATAGGCCTACAATAGGATCAAAAAGTTTGCATGACGTCAGTAACGACAATGGAAGTAGAGTAATAAACTTTGCAGCTTCAAGGAACCTCGTTGTCAAAAGCACATATTTCAAGCATAAAAATATACATAAGGCCACCTGGAGATCACCAGATGGTAACACTCACAATCAGATTGATCACGTTCTAATTGACAAAAGACGTCATACAAACGTTCTCGATATAAGATCGTATAGGGGAGCGGATTTAAATTCAGACCATTTTCTCGTGATAGTAAAACTAAGATCTAGGCTAGCGATAACTAAGAAAACAAGCCGCACAGAGCCAACAGTTCGTTTCAATATAGATATGTTCAAAACAGCAACAGAAACATTAAATTATCAAGTTGAGATTTCTAATAGCTTTGACGCTCTCCAAGAACAGGGAGACGATAACAATAATTACGAGGAGGATCCGGAAGCCCTGTGGAGCAATATAAAAAAGGCGGTAAAGACAGCCGCGAAACTTACGATAGGTTTAAAGAAAGTAACAAAAAGCAAACCATGGTTTGACGAAGAGTGCAAACTCTGGTTTGAAAAACGTCGGAAGGCCAGACTACTTAGTTTACAAAATAAGTGCGATCAAACACAGAAGAAGTATCTCGAGATTAGTAAAAGTACAAATAGGCTCTATAGATACAAGAAAAGGGAGTGGGAAAAGAATAAAATACTAGCAATAGAAACGCATAATAAACAGAATAACTCGCGCGAGATGTACAGGGGAATCAATTTTATAAGGAAAGGCTTTCAAAGTAGAACGGGAGTAATGAGGGACGAAAATGGCAATCTAGTAGCCGATGCGACAGAGAGACTGAATTTATGGAAAGACTATTTCGATAAACTATTAAATGTACGCGAAGCCCCCGCTGAAGGTAATCTCGGCGAAATCCACACTGCTGATCTATTAATTGATGATCCTGCTGATATAGAAATAAAAATGGCTATAAAGAAGTTGAAAAATAACAAAGCCGCGGGCATCGACGACCTACCGTCAGAACTGATAAAAAATGGAGGCCCTTGCCTCACAAGACAAATTATTAAATTAATACGCGCAGTTTGGAAAACAGAACGCATGCCGGAAGAATGGAATACCTCTATCGTTATTCCCATCTTCAAAAAAGGCGATAAAACTGACTGTAACAATTATCGGGGAATTTCACTTGTACCTTCGTGCTACAAGGTCCTGTCTAATGTAATCCTAAGTAGACTGACTCCTTTTGCCGAGGAAATCATTGGGGATTACCAGTGTGGATTCCGCCGAAACCGATCTACAAGCGATCAAATGTTTACAATCAGACAACTGCTAGAAAAAAATGGGAATTTAAAGAAGTTGTGCATCAGCTATTTATCGATTTCAGAAAAGCTTACGACTCTATTATACGCGCACGAATGTACTGGATCCTAGAGTTTTTGGGGGTACCAAGAAAATTGGTTAGACTTATCGAAATTTGCTTAAGTGGCAGTAGGGGTAGAATACGCGTAAACGGTAGTTTATCTGAAGAGTTTTCGATCCGCGATGGCCTAAAACAGGGCGATGCACTTTCGTGCGTCCTTTTTAACTTAGTTTAAGAATACGTGGTTAGGCAAGTACAGGCGAATCCGACCGGTGCTACCCTCAATGGGATAATACAAATTCTTGGATATGCTGATGATCTCGACTTACTAGGAGATGATAAAGAAACGGTAGCAAAAAATGCAGAAATCTTGATCACAAAAGCCAAAGATATTGGTTTGGAAGTTAGCGCATCGAAGACAAAATATATGACCGTCGCCAGATCCGAACAAAGTAATCAAGACGGGGAACTTATGGCCGGAAATATGAAATTCGAAAGGGTTAGCGAGTTTAAATACCTCGGGTCCATTATAACTAGCGAAAATAAGATTAAAACGGAAATCAACGCACGGCTGCACGCTGGCAATGGGTGCTATTATGCAGCAAACACACTATTAAAATCGCGATTGCTATCTAGAAACATCAAAGTAAGAATCTACAAAACAATAATAATGCCGGTCGTCATGTACGGGTGCGAAACGTGGGCGCTGAAGAAAGGAGAGGAGAATAGGTTTAGAGTTTTTGAGAATAAAGTACTTAGAAAAATCTATGGTCCAAAAAGGGACGAAGAGACCGGCGAATGGAGAAAACTACATAATGATGAGCTGCATGCTCTCTACGGGTCAGCAAATATTAATAGAGTAATGAAAGCGCGTAAACTAAGATGAGCGGGGCATGTAGCAAGAATGGGAAATGAAAGAACAGTGGCGCAAGTTTTAAGAGGGAGGCCGATTAGTAAGAGACCCTTAGGCAGACCGAGAAACAGATGGGAGAAAAATGTAAGGGAAGATTTAAAAGAACTAGGACATGATTACTTAAACTGGATGGAGGATGCACAGGATAGAGATGTGTGGCGGTCTCGGGTTAGTGAGGCAATGAACTTTCGAGTTCGAACTGCTAATCTATAATAATAATAATAATATTTGAAAAGTCTTTTAATTTAAGTTCATGTTTCCACACACGGTGGTCCTGAAGCATGTTTGGGTTGGACTAAATTGTCGCCGAAAACAGGCTACGCTATTCGATTCTGTAGTGTTCAAGCTTTTGAAAACCGTCTTTCCGAAAATCCTAGCTGCTCGTTTTCGAAAATGGCGGCCAAAAACAGTTTTTTTCATTTTTGAAGTGCGCAGACACTGTGGAACCGGTTGATTTCTACGTCTATGTACCCGTGTCCGTACTGCTTTGTTACTTTGAAAGATTTAAAAGGCACGGAAGAAAATTATTGGCCTGATCAAATTTCTGAAACTGATCCAGAAATGATCGACGCTCTGATAGTCAGTGATAATTGTTTACGTTTGAAAACGTATGGCGATTTAAAAGTTGATTATTTAAAATTCAGTTCATTGGATAAAAAGAAGCTTGCGATGCATAACCACAGTACAATTAATCCACCACTTATAGAATGTGATAAGTAGCACGTATGTCATTGAGAAATGTGTTCTTCCCGAATTGCACTTACTGCAAGGGTATGTAAATCATCTTCTTTGGGATGGCCTTATTCCTCTCGTTGGAAGAGAGAAAGCATTGTTATGGCCCAAAAAACTAGGTTTGATCTCCAAAAATTATCATGGTGAAATTTTCGAAGGAAATGCGTGTCTTCAGCTTTTGAAATCCTCAGATGCCCCTCAAGATCTAGAAATTTACACAAAGAATATCGGTTACTTTGGTCTAGTACCATATGTTTCAGCTTTCAAATTGATGGACAAAGTAGTTTCATCTAGTTTTACTACGCAAAAAATCGATGGGGATTTGAAGAATGAAATTGATCAGTTAAAAAAAAGCTTTGAAAGTACAAATGTGTCTACAACATTGAAAGTGCACGTATTAATAGAACATTTGAAAAATTGTATACATTTTCTGGATAACGATGGACTCGGTTTATGGTCTGAACAAGCAGGGGAGTCGGTACATCATGAATTCTTGGACACTTGGGGTCGTTATAAGATTAATTCACTGGAGGATCCTTCGTTTTCTACGAGATTGAAGAAGGCCGTTGTTGAATTACGTCAGAGCGCATTTAAATATCAACTCATATATTATAACATTTTATCTGTATCATTATATGTACATATGAATAAATTAGAATTTATCAAATATATTTCGCGGTTTACAACCTGATTAATTTCTTTCAATATAAGTAATATAAGTTGTAACCTTCAATGAAAAAAATTTGGAAATCAACCGGTTCAACATTGACTGAGCACTTCAAAAATGAGAAGAAAACTGTTTTTGGCTGCCATTTTCGAAAACGAGCAGCTAGGATTTTCGGAGAGACGGTTTTCAAAAGCTTGAACACTACAGAATCGAATAGCGTAGCCCATTTTCGGCGACAATTTAGGTCAACCCAAACATGCTTCAGGACCACCGTGCACAGGATTCGAAGGGAAAGATTTATTTATTTTTCAATTTGCCTTATTATAATGATATAATATTATTAATGACAAATAATAAAGAAAAGGGTAATTAATTAAATAATCACTTGATTAAAAAATCTTTATACTAATTGAATAATTAAATGATGAATTTAATTACAAAATGATAAGAATAGTGATTTGATGTGATATATTTAAAAAGTCTTTTAATTTAAGTTTATTTTTTTACAGGTTTCGAAGAAAAAAGTGTGTTCAGAGTTAAAATTATTCATGTAAAATGGCGAATTCTGTCATTTAGTAAAAAATGGAAATCGAAATATACTAAAAAATGAACAATTGTCCTTTAATTTAAAGTAGACAATCTCTTATTATTCCCATACAAACAAAAATTTCAAAAAGAAACTAAATAAAAAGCAGAGAACATAGTATTTTTATCTTGCAATTCTGTCGCGTAAAATAGTAAATGGCTAAATTTACCATTTAGAGAGCATTATTCAAACTGTAAACGCATTCTTTGTAGAATTTAGGAAATATTAAAACGTAAAATAGCCATGTTTATGATTTTTCTTGCACAAGTTACAATTTGAAATAGCAAAATTGATTAAATTCCAGGAAAACACTGAGTTCAGAGTTCAAGTGATGCATTTTGAATGGTAAATTTGGCCTTTTACTATAAAATTAAAGTTTAATAAAAATGAACAATTGTTCTTCAATTTGAGGTAGATAATGTAGAAAATACAAAAATTATTTATTGCAACAAGGTGAACTTATTTCATTAATTGGATGAACATGAAAATAAATTTAAAGAAATGTTAAATAGCCATTTAATGTGTTTTATTACTCTATGGCTGGTTTCCTGTAAAAGCCTAAAACGTGTCAGGCTTTCAGAAGAATAGCTGAGTATTCTTCTGAATGCCTAAATAAACCAGGCACTTGGACGCCAGGTATAGATTTCGTCCCAAATTCTTCCGAATGCCGGCAGTCGGCTGAAAGCCTAGGCAGTCGGCTGAAAGACTGAATCCTCTAAACGCCTACGACATATATAATTTTTATTTAAAATACGAAATATCAGGACTTATACTCAATCACATAAAATGGGTAGTGATAATTCAGAATCATTAGTGTTAAAGGACCCCGCACAAAATATGAGTAAAAGGCCTTTCGGTCAAATTCGCTATAACTTTGGGGAATAATTCTTGACTTGATTCTGACCGAAATTTGTTTTGGTCTTAACCCCCAATAATCAAGTGCTTAGGTATTAGAAGCTTCGGAAGATAGTAAAGTGTGTTATGCTTGTGCTTGTGGTGACCGATACCTACAAGTATATACTTCTCTACAACCGCAGTTTTATTCTTATGTGATTGGGTGTTAGTCCAGTTAACGGGGAACAAATTAAAATAAAAAAAATTCGGAAAAGTAGAATTTTTTCCACATATACGTTGGAGATGATGGAGCAAATGCATATTCCTGTTTGAAAAAAAAAAACCGACCGACTCATTTTCATAAAAAATTATCAGTATAAAATGAGCTCAACTTCAGTGTACAATTTGATATGCGGGGGCGAGAACGGCTACCTCGTTCTATTATGTTGAACCCTTCGAAATTTTTACATTCTCATCATAATGAGAAGGTATTGATTTTATGTGAAAAATGACTTTCGTGGATTTCATTAAATGTCGACGTTTTGAGACCCCCTGAGTCAGAAAAAATGGTTTTTACGTCGGTGTCTGTCTGTCGTTGTCGTCGTTGTCGTCGTCGTCTGTATATCGGATAACTTTCGAAAGACTAATCGGATTCGATTGTGCTTTGGCACACAGTTTGTTGGACTAAAAAGATAGATCGAGTTCGTTAACCAGCTATTTTCGATGAAAACTCAAAATGTTATTACATTTTCAAAAATTTTTAGACCATTTTTTTCCAAATTTAGAAATTCCACGGACGGCTATCCGTAGTACTCAGAAATTCAAACAATTTATTCCTACGACTTTTTTCGATAAAATAAAAATTGTCAGAGTTATGGCATTTTCAAAATCCCCCCAGAAAAACGAAAATTCACATTTTGAGCGAAACAAAGCACAATATGAAAAAAAGTCATGAGACGAAAAACGTTACATTTTGAAAGCCCTACAAGAATATCATGACAACTTTTCGAATTTCCTTGAAAAAATCGAAAATTCAAATTTTGATCGCACAAAAAATAATGAATTATTACATTCTCATCATAATGAGAAGGTATTGATTTTATGCGAAAAATGACTTTCATGGATTTCATTAAATGTCGACGTTTTGAGACCCCCTGAGTCAGAAAAAATGGTTTTTACGTCGGTGTCGTCGTCTGTATACCGGATAACTTTTGAAAGACTGATCGGATTGGATTCTGCTTTCTCACACAGTTTCAGAGTCCAAAAAGAAAGATCGAGTTCGTTAACCAGCTATTTCGGAAGAAAATTCAAAAGGTTAGAGCATTTTCAAAAATTTTATACCATTTTTCTCAACATTAAGGAATTCTATGGACGGCTATCCATAGTTCTCAAAAATTCAAACAATTTATTCCGAATGACATTTTTCGATAAATTTACAGAGTTACAGCATTTTAAAAATCCAAAACAAGAAACGAAAATTAACATGTTCAGCCAAACAACGCACGATACTAAAAAAGGTCAAGAAGAGAGAAATGTTTCTTTTTGCACGTTCTTCAAGAGTATCATAACGACTTTCTGAATTTTCTTGAAAAATCAAAAATTCACATGTATATTGCACGAAAAATAATAAAAAATAAAAAAATTTTAATTTGACGATCAAACTATGCAAGATAAGACAAATCCAAACAAGGAAAAAAAGGCTCTTTGGTTCCTTACCTAGAGGTAGGTCGGGAACTAGCAGATCGGAAAATAGGAACTTTCTATCTAATTCAACGCTGCTGAAGGTTGGTGACCTTTTCAGCATTAAACATCAAACAATTGCGACTCTCTCGGTTTCCATTCCTTGCCCCCCCCCCACCTCCCCGTAATCTTAAGGTAAGAGTATTACGAGAAACTACGCACATAAAAAAACTAGATATTCTATGTGTATCAGAGACAAAGAAAAAGGGTTGCAAAAGTGGAAACATAGAAAACAGGGTGTTGAAAGGCGGTTTTGAAATATGGCCAGGAGTAGATAGCGAGTCACATTGAAGTCGATTTGATTATGAATCAAGAAGCAAGACAGCATCTCAAAGATTAGGGATCAAGAGATGTCAAAGACGCCTTCTGGGACACTTTAAATGATACAATAAGTTCTTGCGATCAAGGTGAAAGAATTATTCTGCTAGGAGATGTAAACGGATGGGTCGGTGTCCAACGTCAGGGTACAGATACAGAAAGGGTGCTAAGTAAATCTGGGGATCCAAGAAGAAAAAATTGTAACAGGGAAAAATTAGTCAGCTTGTTCTCAGATATGGGCATATTTATTACAAATGCTTGGTTTAGACATAAAATGATCCGCATGTCTTCCTGGCGAAAAGAAAATATCCACAGTATAATTGACTTCGTTATTACGGATGAAAGGCTAAGAGAACTAGTAAAAGATACAAGAGTCATGATGGACTCTGAATGCAATACTGACCATAACCTTTTAGTCTCCAAAATAAACTTAGGGCGGGAATAAAGAAGAAAGAGAACCAAACAAAATTCCAATGTACATTTTTCTATAATCATTTAAAAATTTATCATATATATGTTCCAAAAATGACTTAGACACTTTTTTTCTCCCCTTTTCAGATAGCTGTAAAAAATCATTCCGATAGTAGGATTTATTAGAAAGATACGAAAAATATACGCTGAAGTAAAGGAATTTCCTTCCTCTTTTTGAATAAAATACAAATTTAGTCATTTTTATCTAAGGACATAGAACGTAACATGTGGTCGTTGCGAAGCGCGACGACCAAATTTCGTGCCGCGAGCGCGCTCAAAGTTTTGAGTTTCTACTATACGATCAACAGAAATGAGCGTGGAGCGCGAGGTTTACATAATTTTTAAACGAAACATCGAGCGCGAAGCGCGAGTGTCTTGATGAGAATGTGTTCCTTAAGGTCGGTAGAACCTTATGTAAATTAGTTCTTTTTTTTATGTAAAACTGACATGATTAAACGAAAATCAGGCCATAACGATGAAACTTACTAATAGCCCGCGAAGCGCGCAATAACGAGCACACGAAGTGGGAAAACCTAGAGGAACTGAGCTTAAAGTGTCAGACAAATGCGTCCGAGCGCGTAGCGCGAGGTGAATACATAAAGATAGTTCGTGTTTTGTGTGAGGATAAGTCAGAGAGTATAACTGTTAATGAAAAGGGTGGGTAACGGTGTAGAAGAGTGAGTAGGGGAGGGTGATGTGTGTAAATATGGGGGGGGGGGGGGGGTTAAAAGTTTTTTTGTTTGTGTTTGGGTGCAAGTGTTTGTATGAAGAGAGGAAGTTAGTGTGTCTGATTGACTATGTTGGAAGAGATTGTTATGTGGGAGGGTCAGTGGGTTGGTATGATGTGATCAAGGAGGGGGGATGTGAATTGAATAGGTGAGAAAGTACAAGTCTCAGCAGAAAGAGAGGGTGTTGATGAGTGCGACTGAAAATGAAAAAGAGTGTTTGAAGTGTAGGTTGAAGTGAGGGCGGAGGGGTTATTACTTTTGTATTATACAATATGTGATGTGTGTGCGTGAATACGTGTAAGTGTTAGTTTGAAGGTTGGAAGTCAAGGAGTGTAAGCATAAAAGATTTTGTGCATTTCTTAGCGTGAAAGGTGATTAATATACTGTGTCTTCACTGTAAAAACTAGGATTCGATTTAGAACTTCATTAGGTATTGAAACAGTTCACGCAACAAAACTATTGCACCTCAGTTTGACCCGTCATCTAATAAAATAGGGTCAATAACTAAATCTGATAAAACAAATTCTAAACTGTCAAGTTTAGAAACCAAGGTACGAGTAACCCATAGGGCTGAAGTTCGCGACGTCTGAGTGTGACGGTTCAACACTAATTTTTACGAATTTTTAATTTCATCTATTTTTTGTTTTTTGTAAGATTAAAGTTTAGAATAATTGAAACAATGCAACCTTTGAACAACTTTAGTTCGCTATCTCGGATAATTTATCAATCTGAAGTTAGCAAACTAACCAAGACAGAAACTGGCTCTAAAATAGACTATTTGTGAGATCATATTAGAACGCCGAAAAAAGGATCCCAGATAAAAATGAATGCCTAGTTTTTACTGTGTTAGTGTGAAGATGATTGGTATGTTGTATATGACCGGCTACAAAGCATATGTATGATGGGAGTTCTAGATTGGTGTAATAGTGAGTAAGGTTGAAGTGTATAACTTGTGGCTGCGGGAAGGGGTTATTTTCTTGCCGGATTAGCTTTAAAGGTGTTAGTCCTTCATTACACACCTACACATTACACACTTCAAACTTAATCACTAGTGTTTCTAGGTGGATAGTTTCTTGTAGTAAATAACTACAAGTGTGGGCTCACCATACCCACGACGCCAACAGCACGCAGTAGTATTCTCGAACGGTCACCCATCCAAGTACAAACTGCACCCAACACTGCTTAACTTCAGTGATCTAACGAGAACTGGTGTTTCCAGCGTGGTATGGCCGTTGACATGAATTCCATGAATTCCTTGAATTCCGTGAATTCATTTAATTCTGTGAATTCATTGAATTCCGTGGATTCATTGAGTTTCATAAGTTCCTTGAATTCCTTGTATTCCGTGAATATAATGAATTCCGTGAATTTGGTAAATTCCATGAATTCCTTGAATTCCTTATATTTCGTGAGTTCTGTGAATTCCGTGAATTCCTTGAATTCCATCAATTTCTTGAATTCCATCAATTTCTTGAATTCCATCAATTCCGTAAATTCCATTGATTCATTCAATTCTATGAATTCCGCCAATTCCTTTAATTCCGTGAAATCATTGAATTCCTCGAATTCTAGGAATTTCATCAATTCCGTGAATTCCGTGAATTCAATGAATTTTTTCCGTTCCTTGAATCCCGCAAATTCCGTGAATTCCTTAAATTCCATGAATTTCAAAAATTCAATTGATTCCGTGAATTCCATGAATGTCCTGAGAAGTTATTTACATTTTTTTTAATTTTTCGGTTCAATAGGTGTCAAGTTATCCAGCCGAAAATATTATACAGAAGTGTTACTGGCTACTGGACATGTATTGTAAAATTCCAATATATGTTAGGTACCATGACAATACCAGCATTTGGAAATTACAACATTTTGTATTCTACCGTTACCTTACGTTTCGGAAATAAACTTCCAATATATTTATTGGAAGTTTCCAGCAGAAATTGGTTACAGTGCAGTCCTACACAACATACCAATCATCTTCACACTAAGAGACAGTATATTAATCACCTTCCACACTAACAAATGGACATCTTTTATGCTTACACTCATCGACTTCCAACCCTCAAACTAAAACTTACACGTATTCATGCACACACATCACATATTATATAAAACAAAAGTAATAACCCCTCCGCCCTCACTTCAACCTACACTTCAAAAACTCTTTTTCATTTTCAGTCGCACTCACCAACACCCTCTCTCTCTGCTGAGACTTGTACTTTCTCACTTATTCAATTCACATCCCCCCTCCTTGATCACATCATACCAACCCACTGACCCTCCCACATAACAATCTCTGTCAACATAGTCAATCATATATATATATATATATATATATATATATATATATATATAT
>CAKNXH010059882.1:20097-43189 GCA_932178445.1 Andricus quercusramuli | reverse complement strand
TGGGAACAACAATGAAACCAAAAAACCACCAAAATGTTGTAGATGCGGTTCAAAACGATCGAACGCGCAGAGCACCCGACAATGGATCGGCAAACAATGCCGATCATCCTAGAGTTCGGGGTGCTGAAAATAATTTAGATGGAAACACAACGACGAACCGGCGAAACGCCCACATTGAGTGGACGGATCAACTTAAGAATGATGTGTTAGACTGCTACGATGCCAGTATTATCCCTGTTCGTGGAGGCTTTATGGCGCGTATGCATACTCTGTGGTGCCAAAAACACGCAGAGCTTCAACACGTTTCGCATCAGTCTTTGCGAAATCAAGCCGACTACCTCCGCAAAAATGGATATGTACGCGGAGCGCTTCCTCAACCGCTGCTTGAACAAGCTGCAGACGAAGATGAAACGACATTAAGACCAACCGCAGAAAGTAGGCACCTTCTTGAAGATGATGGCAATTTCAGTACAAGGAGGAACATCAACATGCAAGTTCCTCTTAAGCCCCAAGATCTGGCTGAAATGGATGCCTCCCTTTGTGGAGATATCTCGCAAGAGTCCGACCTCTGGACCATCAATTGCTCAGTTTATGGTGCTGCGAGAGCTTTGGCTGATTCAAATCGAAGGCTCAAACCGACGATGGATCAAAAGACAAGAAGACGCTTGCATCAACTGAACAAGAAAATTGGATGGGCAAGACAGAATGCGTCCCGTCTTCAATGTGTTATTGACTACATAACATCTGGTAGACCGTTCACGGAAAGGGATCGAAAGTTCGCCCAAGAACTAAGGACCTTGAATCACACACTAAACAAGTCAAAGCTGCTGACAATCAAGCAGCATATTGTTGACAAAATAAGGCTGTTATCTGACGCAAGGAGGAGGATACAGAAGAGGGAGAGATGGATCAGAGAGAATCAACAGTTTCTCGCTGACCCATCGCGCCTCTTCAGTGATCCCCCTGTTTTTGTAAAAAATCCACCCAAGCCCAAGGAGGTAGAGACTTTTTGGAGAGAGGTGTACAAGATCCCGAAAACACTAGAGTTGAAGGAAGATACTGACAATATCATCCGCTTCAAGGAGTTTTGCGACAGCCTCATAAAATCTGAGGAGGAGTGCCCATCAGTCACTGCCGAAGAGGTGAAAAAAGCACTTAGAGGCACGAAGAACTTTTCCGGTGCTGGACCAGATTGTATCAAGAACTTTTGGTGGAAGAAGTTTACTTCTACACACCAACATTTGGCCCGCATATTCACCTCATATTTAAAGTCGGAGATGCCCATTCCGCAGTGGCTAGTGTTAGGACGCACTATACTCCTACCGAAAAAAGGCGACTTGTCCAGACCAGAGAATTACAGGCCAATAACTTGTTTGAACACACTGTATAAGATTTTTACAGCTGTCCTAAACAACAGGATTGTTCGACGAATTGAGCCTGTATGGCGAGAGATGTACGAACAACGTGGCTCGAAAAAAGGTGTAGCAGGCTGTCGAGAGAACCTGCTGATTGACAGGTGTGTCTGTAAAGACGCTACAGTCCATCGGCGCGTCCTGTCAATGGCCTGGATTGACTACCGGAAAGCTTTTGATTCAACCTCTCATAGACTTATCATCTGTCTGTTGGAAAGCTTGAAGGTACATCCACACATAGTGAGATGCATAGAGAGATTGATGCCTCTTTGGAAAACTAGATTTACCATCTCATCTAGGAATTATCGTCTGACGACGAACAACGTCACCTTCCAGAGGGGCGTCTTTCAAGGGGATAGTATGAACCCTTTGCATTTTTGCATCACACTTTTGCCTCTATCTCTTGCACTACGAAATTCTCCTGGATACCTCTGTGGCGACACTAATCAGCGTGAGCATAAGGTCACTCATGTATTCTATATGGATGACCTGAAGATCTATGCCGCTGGTAAAAGCAAACTTCAAACTGCTTTAAATATCGTCAAGAACTACACAGGAGAGATTGGAATGGACTTTGGTTTGGACAAGTGTGCCAAAATTCATTTGAAGAAAGGAAAGATTATTGGCGTTCCCAAGGACCCTGAGCTTGTGGATATAAGTGTTATTAGACATCTTAACACTGGAGAGACCTATATATACCTGGGCGTGCCTCAAAGCCGCATCCAGGACGTAACATCAGTGAAGGAGTCTCTCCGAAGCAGATACAAGCATCTTCTTCGACAGATTTGGTCTTCCAATCTGTCGGCGTTGAACAAGGTATCTGCGACTAACATGCTTGCCGTCCCGGTTCTACTCTACTCGTTTGGGGTGGTTCAATGGACGAAGAACGAGCTTAAGGCCCTTGATGTCACCACGCGTAAGATCATGCATATGCATAAAAGCTTGCATATCAATTCGTCAGTTCCGCGATTATACATTTCACGCCAGCAAGGCGGACGCGGACTTCTGAATCTCCAGTGTCTTCATAACCGAATTGTTTTGAGTACAGCTTACATCGTTGCGAATGGCAGAGATCCTCTCCTAAAGATGGTCAGAAACCACGAGATGATTGGCGAAGGGGCGTTCCTTTACAAAGCCGCGGAGCAAGCTGCTGAGACCCTTGGCCTGAATTTTAACATCAGAAGTGAGGAAAGTGCATTACTCCATCTAGATGCTTCACGTCTAAAAGCCGAAGTAAAGAAAGCAGAAGTTGGAAAATTTCACCAAGAGCTACTCGACAAGCAAATGCACGGAAACTTTCACAGAAATGTAGAAAAGCAGTCCTTGTCGAAGGAGCAAACTTTTGCTTTCCTCAAATCATCAGGGCTCAATTCAGGTACAGAGGGCTTTATTTTCGCATGCCAGGACGGTGTAATCTCCACCTTAGCATACCGCGCCCGCATTTTATGTCAAGAAGTTCCCAGTGATAGGTGCAGAGCGTGTCATGCACACGCTGAGTACCTAGAACATATACTATCGGGGTGTCCGACCCACGCAGGAACAACGTATATCTATAGACATAATGCGGCCCTAAGAGTACTTTATTACCACCTTTGTCGCTCTTACGGTGTTGGTCGCGACCCTGCCCTGCCGAACGCTCCAAGGGATATAGAGTCAATTGTCCGAAACGAGAAGTGCCAGATTTTCTGGAACTACGATTTTCGGGCAGCAGTCTCCGTTGCGCACTCGAGGCCTAACATTGTTCTCCAAGAACTCGAGAAGCGAACTATATTCGTGATCGAATTCTCGGCTCCATCCGAATACAACATCACTGCAAAGGAGAAAGAAAAAGAGGAGAGATATCAAGACCTTAAAAGAGAGCTGCGTCGACTGTACCCAAAATATTCGGTACGAGTAATTGTTCTTGTGATAGGTGCTCTCGGAGGTGTAAAATTGTCGCTGGTTCGTAACCTTAAAGCCATACCCGCGTGCCAAAAATATGCCAAGGCTCTTGCGAGATGGATGCAGAAAGCTGTCATCCTTGGGTCGCTTCGTGTCCTCAAGACACACGGGGGTTTCGCCGGCCTGTCGTTGTGATTTCGTCGTGCCCTGTGACCACCCATCTCACGGATGTGAGACGTGGCCATAGGTGTATTTTACCGCGGTTCTACTGGGGGCCATTGACATTTTTTCCAGATGGCAGTTGCTCCTAGTGGTACCCTGCGGTGGTTGTTTAACTTTTTTTAATTATATATATACACATAAGAATAACACTAGAGTTGTAAAAAAATATATACTTGTAGGAATCATTCACCCACAAGCACAAGAATAACACACTCTACTACCTTCCGGAGCTCCTAATACCTAAACACTTGATAATTGGAGGTTATGCCCATGACAAATTTTGATCAGAATCACATCAAGAAATTATTCTTCAAAGTTATAGCAAATTTGATCGAAAAGCCTTTTACTCATAATTTTTGCAGGATCCTTTTTGGTAGTATTAAAATAAAAATATATAATATTCATTATTTCAATAAATACATCAAATACAAGGTCTTTTACTTTGTCTGAAAAAATAATTTTAGGTAAATTTTCTTGTCAATTCCTCCCCTGAGGGCTGTAACACCTTGTAGTTGGTGGGGAGGCTTAAGCATGTGGGACATGGGAGTCAAAAGGACCTCGGCCTGCATGCGTATGGATATGAATCAAAGGATCCCTATAAACGGGCTCTCCTGGGTGAGAGGAATAGGATCCCTATAAACGGGCTCTCCTGGCATGTGTGATTATGGTATGGTAGAAGGGTGAAAGAGCCTAGCTAACACGGGCCTCCTGGATCTCTAGGGCAAGACCCTTCCCGGACCGGCTTACAGTTTTGTAATCGGGACAGGAATGACCTGCGGCCCCCATAGCGACTAACATAAGAAACAGCCCTCCATTTTTGTTATGGTGGCTTACAAGCGGATATTTGTACATTGTGTATCTCATTCAATGTGACCACCCCCCTAAGTTGTGGGTGTAGAGCGATCGTGCTCATGGCACTTTGGCACCTAGGGGTTAAGGAAGTGTCTTAACGGCCTCTCGGGGACACCGGACAACCTTCCCGAGTAACTACAGTCTTACACCTGCATGCGGGGCTCTGCAAGGACGGACCTTTATTTCCCTAGCTTCTCGTGCGATCAATATGGACACGCATAATAATAATGGAAAAGGAGGAGGAGGGTGAGGGGATGGGCCTTGACGGGCCTAAGATAACCCTCACCCCCCTATCTGTCCCTCCCGCAAGCCAAGTTCAGTTGACGGATCGACGGTCCCTCTGAACGAGGCTATGGTATTGGGAGAGGCCAATCAGTCCCCCAAGAACAAAAATAGCACCAACAGCTCCCTGAAAAGGAGAGTGAGGTGGAAAAAGGCGAAGGCTAGGGAATCAGCTGCGGGAGCTGGAGCGTCGGCAGCTAAAGGGCTGACATCCAGCACTCAGGCCCAGAAGAGACGTAGAGGCTCAGAGAGCACTCCACCGGGGGTGGCTGGGCCTGTGAAGAGGCACAAGGCGGCCCAGCAGCCGACGAACAAAGAGTCGTCGGGGGCTGCACTGACGGCCGCTCAGAGGACTAATCCCCTGACGGTGGTGAGGGCTGAAACCAACTAACCGGACTCACTGCTCACGGTGGAGTAGTTTGAGATCTTCAGGGAGGCTGCCTGGAGGGCGCTTGGAAAAGTGTCTCCAGATCAATGGCTAAAATTTGTGAACTCCTTCTGCAGAGGATGGGTCTTTGTATTTGTGGCAGCCGACCCAGCGGCTAAAGCTTGGCTACTCAAAGCCGTGGTCGAGACAGGGTAGTGGGAAGGTGCGTCCCTTAAGGTGGGTGGGGTTGAGTTGCTCCAAAAGATGGTCAGAGCTACGGCGTGGTTCCCAGGCAAACCGGAAGACCGGTCTGAGGTGCTCCGTCGCGTCGGTTGGAGGGATTCAACCCCTCAATGAAGACAGCGTCCTGGCGAATTGTCAGGCACGAAAAGCCTCAGAAAGGGGACACACTAGGAGGCACTAGGCATCTCCTAGTCGTGTGTATTCCTGAGTCCCAAACGATGGCCCTTTCGGCCCTCAACAACAGACCTTTCTATCACTTTGGACAGGTCAACTTTAGGGTTACCGGCCAGGTACAGGAGGAGCCTGTTGCGACGCAGGAAGATCGGGAGCAGACCTGAATGACTGCTCCTGGTCTAACCATTACCCAGATTAACATGCATCACAGCAAAGGCGCCTCTGCAGTATTGCAGAGGGGCATGACTGCGAGGCATACAGGTATCTCGCTAATCCAAGAACCATGGTTAGTTCGAGATATCATTAGGGGATTAGGGGGGCTGGTCTTTTTTGTTACAGGGACTTCAAGGCGGCCAAACCAAGGGCATGCATACTGTCGAAGGAAGTTAGCGCTGTCCCTCTGCTTGAACTATGTTCGAAAGATCTGATGGTGATAGCCATGGATCTCAAAGGAATAGGGAGGCTAGTTCTGGGATCAGCTTACTTTCCTTATGAAAGCGATACTAACCCACCAGTGGAGGTACGTACACTGGTGGAATATTGCAAGGTGAGAAGTATTCCTTTTCTGTTGGGGTGCGATGCTAATTCACACCATACTTAGTGGGGTAGCACGGACGTCAACTCAAGAGGTACTGGAATACCTATTCACCGCTGATTTAGATATTCATAACACGGGGAACACCCCGACGTTCCGTAATTCGGTCAGAGAGGAAGTCATTGACATCACTCTCTGCACCAGTAGTTTTAGGGACAGTATCAAAAAGTGGAGGATTTCAGATGAACCCTCTCTCTCAGATCACTCACAGATAGAGTTTGTGTTGGAATCCGTTGTTTCCGCTGGCCCTGAATGGGTCAGAAATCCAAAAAGAACGGACTGGATCAGTTTTCCACGGAACTAAGATGTGCACTCTCAGAGGTTCCCAGATCAATTCGAGACGTGGACACACTGGGGATGGCAGCCAAGACTTTCACGGAAGCCATCAAAGCTACTTACGAAAGTAATTGTCGACCTACAAGAATCCGAAAGGCTGGGGAGACATACTGGTGGAATGGGAAACTCGAAGAGCTTCGCAGGGTAACCAGAGAGAGTTTCAGACGTGCCAGTACTGGCAAAACGAAGGAACTATGGACGTCATTCACAAGGATGAGGAACGAATACAGAGGTGCAATACGTAAGGCAAAGCAGGAGAGCTGGACCCACTTTTGCACAGACATCGAGAAAGGAGCTGAGGCGGCTAGACTGGACAGGCTGCTTTCTCGATATCCAGACGCTATTCTCGGCACTCTGAAATTGCCCGGAGGGGGATACTCAAGAGTAGGACAATGATACCTTGGCCCATCTGAGCAGGGCACATTTTCCAAGCTTTTCAAGGTCTGGAGAAGGGGGGACGGCAACTCAGAGGCAAGCAAAGTCACCTGTGGCCCAACTGGGCCCCAAACGACGGCTGGCCAACGAGATTGTCACTCCTGCCAGGGTCAGACGGGCTTTGAAATCCTTCAGTCCTTACAAGTCTGCTGGCCCAGATGTCATATATTCAGCCTCTTACAGACGGCTGGAGAGATCATCATAGGGCCGCTGGTGAGACTTGCTAGGGCTAGTTTGACGCTGGGATATGTCCCGACGGCATGGAGGGGTACGAGAGTAGTCTTCATTCCGAAGGCAGGTAGGATCGGTTATACTGCACCCAAGGATTTCCGGCCCATCAGCCTAACTTCTTTGCTATTAAAAAAAGCAGACCGCTCCACAAGGAGCAACACGCCTACAGGGCTGGTCACTCAACGGAGATGGCCCTAATCGGAGCAGTGAACCTAATTGAAGGTCAACTAAAGGAGAAAGGCCTTGCGATTGGAACCTTTATGGAGTCGAAGGAGCCTTCAATAACACCTCTGGAGAGGTGATCAGGGCGGCCATGATTACACATGGTGTGCCTACTGCAGTCGTGGAATGGACGTGCCACATGTTGGCCAACAGGAATCTAGCCACGACTAAGGGTGATGTCACTCTAAGTGGAACCATTGACTCGGGATGCCCACAGGGGGGAGTTTTATCGCCCTTGCTGTGGTGCCTGGTAGTGGATGAATTACTTCATCTACTCTTGAGTCAGGACCTTCACGTCATAGGCTATGCAGCAAGCACTGATGATAGTAGATTCATGATGCAAGAAAACTGGATTATCGGTTAATCCCAATAAGAAAAATGCGGTTGTTTTCACCAGAAGGGACAAGTGAGGAATTGCGAGTACATTGAAACTTGGAGGACGACAAATGGAAATCAAAGAGCGAGCTAAATATCTACGAGTACTTATGGACAAGGAGCTGTCATGGAATGAGCACTTGGAAAATAAGTGCAAGAAGCTAGTAGCGACACTCATGTGTCGCTTATGAGACACTTATGTGGATTTATACAGCGATCTTGCGACCCAGGTTAACCTATGCGGCGGTAGTTTGGTGGAGCAGGGTCGAGCTGTCCACTGTGAAGTCTCGACTGGAAACGATCAGGGACTGCTCTTGAGAGGCGTCACTGGAGCCTCGAAGTCGACACCCACGATGGCACTGGAGGCACTAATAGACTTAGAGCCTCTCCATCTTACCATCAAGGCTGTGGCTGCGATGGCGTCCTGGGGGCTAAATTTGGTGAATGATGGGAGGATCTGGACAGCAGTGAAGATGCCAGTCGACATCGCGAGAAGTCCGACCCTGAACGTGCCAAGGGACAAAATGGTCACTCGCCACCTCTTCGACAAGAAGTATCGAGGTAGCCTATCCACGAAGGAAGAATGGGTTAACGGCGACGCATACTTGCCCTGTGATGGAAACAACTGGTTTACAGATGGCTCCAGGAACGATGAGAATACAGGAGCCGGCGTATATCGTAGAAGGAATGGAGTGGGCTTCACAATTGAGATGGGGTCCTACGCCACAGATTTACAATCTGAGATTATGGCCATGCTCCAGTGTGCCTACAAAGCAAGGGAGCACGGCAATAAAAGGAACATTCGTATCTGCTCAGACAGCAGAGCTGCTATATTGGCCTTGAATGGAACAACGACTACGTCGCTATTAGTATGGGAATGCTTTGAGGCACTAAATACGTCAGCGGCCGAAAACCGTGTCACTCTGCTACGGACCCCTGGATACAGTGGTATCAAGGGCAATGAGATATCGGATAGGCTAGCCAAGCTAGCAGCAGGAAGGAATTTTACTGGACCCGAGCCAGTCGTAGGTATTTCCAGCAGGTCAATCTCTGAAGTAATTAACAGTTGGCTGACTGAGGAACATCAGAATGAGTGGGAATTTGTCTCTGGTTACAGACAGGCCAAAACACTCTTGGGCTCGAAGCTTAACTCCAACCGAGCTAGGGAAATACTCAAGCTCGGGAGGCATGAAATCAAAGTCCTAACAGAAATATTCATAGGACATGGGAAGTTAGGATATCACAGACATAAGATAGGGCTTGCAGAAAGTTCCCTCTGTCGTCTGTGCGTAAAGGATAATGAGACATCTACTCACATCCTTTGTTACTGTCCTGCGATTGCGGGGCTATGGGGTCACGCTTAGGCTCACAAGGGGACGCAACGGGATTATCCAAGCGTCAGGGGCTGCTAAGGTCTTAACCCAGAACTAATAATAATAATAATACTGGTCAATTTAACCAAACTTTTTCTAGTTTAAGTTTATGATTATCACTTTAAAACAATAGTAGATTTGTTCTAAAAATGATCTCTAATTTTTTCAAGTAAAAACCGTCACTGCATTTATATCATGTAATTGTATATAGCTTTCATGATACACATCCGGATATAACTTATAAAAGGAAATATCTTGTAATATTTCAGCGATTATTTTTGTTTGAAAAAAAATCAGAAAGTGTATGCAGGCATATTTATAAATAGAGGTGAGACAGAAGACACGCGGAATACAAGAAAGGAAAAGTGTACAGATTATTTATTTTTAAGAATTTCATAAAGCTCATGTCTCTAGAAGTGGGAAAGTTTAAATATTTGGATCAGAAAGAAAACAAAAGAATTCTTATAAACCACGATTTTCCATGTTTTACGGCTTGCCGAGCACGGCACAGCCTACGCAGGAGATAATGATGGATCGCGCCGAAAAATTAAGACATTAACAGTTTGTCAGCTGCTATTTCAATTGAGCTGAAAATTCCTAGAAAACTTCCCTAAACCTTCCTGGCCACCCTTGTTACTAACAATGTTTGCTTGCTCAAAATTCGCTCGACTCCCGAAACGATCAAAGTTGTTTGTGTGCGAATTGTGTGCATAAGTGCATAAGTACATTTAAATTTGTAAATTAAGAAAAATTTTCACTCTTGGATTTGAAAGATCTATGAATGATAATTATTCAATTTTGATGATTGAATAATTGAAGAAATTTCGAATATAAAGCATAAAAATTACAGAATTTTAGATCGTAAAACTTAAAATTTGCCTGATTTATCATTGTAAATTATCCAAATTAGAAAAACTTAAGTTTTAAAGATTTACAATTCAAATTTCTATAATTTTAGAGAGCTAGAATTGAAAACTCTTTAATTTTAAAAATTCATAATTCATAGTTGTATAGTTTTAAAGTGTTACAATTGAAAATTCTCAAATTGTGAAAATATAGGATTGCAAATTATTAAATTTCTTCAAGATTTTGGCTTTAAAAGGATGTAATTTTGAACGTTTTCTTGAATAGTTCAATTTTGAACATTTACAACTGAAAATTCTTCAATTTCATATATTTGCAATTGAAAACTTCAATTGTAATGCGTATAAAAGAAAATGATGCAATTATTAATGTTTTTTTCTTGTTGGAATAGTTCAATTTTTAAAATTAAAAAATTAAAATAAAAAAGCAGGCGATAAGTGAGCGCAAACTTAGGAGCTTCAATATGGACAAAGTGAATAAATGAATTTGAAAAAAATGAATGTCTCAGGTTTGAGATGGTTGCAGCCCAATATGTCGGAAGCATTTTTGTTAGAGTTGGATTCTTTATATTTTTTAATAGTGCGCACGAGGCTGTCCCGGTATATATTATCAGTCACGCAATCATTTGTGTAATGCAATTAAGTGATCTGATAAGAGCAGTGTGCCTAATTTGACATATTGGGCAAACCCTGGTCTTTACCCCATCATTCACGGACTGGGTTACAGTCAAGTGCATTATTAGGGGACCTACAGCTTAAGGTGGGATCGGAACCACCAGAACCTCGGTAAAAGTAGATAGACAAATTTCAAGAGGTACCGACTCAGGGATCGAACCGCAGACCTCTGAGGTGAAGTCCGAGCATCTAACAAACTGAGCCACCGAGGCTCTTCTGAAAAATTAAAAAAATCATTATTATTATTATTAATTATTGTTTAATTAGGTTCTCGAAGTACAGAGGTACCAAGATTTGACCCTCAGCCAGAATTTCTGATGCCGCTTGAAAACCACACGGTCACTCAAGGTCGTGAAGTCGTTTTCACATGCGTCGTTAATCATCTTCAATCTTACAAGGTAACTTCAAAGAAAATTCGATTAAGGTTAGTAAATATATGTTAGAACGCTGTTCTATATCAATTTTTAATTTTAAAATTACTAGTTTTGAATCAGAGATTATTAATTTACAGAGCGGATTAGGCTGATCAGAGCCACTGTGAAGCTAGCTGACGGGCGCAGCTCGGCTCTTGCCTGCGGATAACTGTCGGTCCTACAGAGAGAGCGGGACGCATGTGAGAGCCGAGCTGCGCTCGTCAGCTAACTTCACAGTGTCTCTAATCCGATGCCTGATTATTATTCTCAATTGAATTCTATCAAATGTGGCAAATTATCAACAATAATCTTCTTCTAATTATTGTCTCCCCACACATAAAACAACATGAAGTTGTTTCCCTTGCTATTGAAATGCTTTATCATTAATTTTATTCCATTTTTAAAGCGTGATTCACAATTTAAAAATTATTCATTTTTATCGATCTAGTTACAAGATCTTGATCTTAGAATTCTTCAATTTTAATCAAACTTTAGAATTGTTGAATTTCCAACGCTTCAAGTTTTCCTTAATTAATTTCGAAAGTTACAATTAGAAATCACATAATTTTCAACGTTTTGAGAGTAGGTAAGTACTTAAACTTTGAAGGTTCACAATATTTGAAATTCTTTAATTTCGAATGATGAAAATGGCTGTGAATTATTTCTTTTTACAGAAATCTCATTTCTTAGAAAAAAAATCTATCCTATCATTTCGAATGTCACTTGATACTGCATGATACATAAGATACGCCATAATAATTTGTAACATATTTAAAATTTCTAATTTCACCAATTGGATGATAGCGTGTGAAAATCCGCATTCTATTATTTATTCGTAAAAATAAGCATTCAGTAGTTTCTAAGCGGATACTATATCTGCATCAGCGCTTCGTGAATCTTTCAATATAAATAAAGTATTAACAATGACCTGAAAAAATCTTTTATGATAAAAAAATTGCCAGAAATGTATCTTTGTTTTTGGAGACCACCCTGAAATATTTCAGGTTTGTATTGAGTATTTCACTGCTAATATTTTCCAAAATTTTTACTTGAATTTTAAATTGAAATCCTCCCTGATATGTGATAATTTCAAATTCAATTATTACAATTTTCAGTTTTTAATTAATTAATTTTAGATTTAAATGTTTCAAATTATTTGCTTTTAATTTGAAACGTACAAAATTGTCCGGTTTTTCAAATTCTTCCAAATCATAGGATATCACGTTGACAGACTTGACACTCACACAATTTTCAGTTTAAAGGATTTTTAATTAGGCCGAGGCTACGTGCACCGAAATTTCGGTACAAAAAGCCGGATTTTTTTGATACGAATATATCGGGACCTAAAAAAGGGTATTTGTACAGAAATTTCGGTACGAATAACTTTATTTCTCGGTACATGTATATTGTAGATACTTCTTCTTAATTAAACAATTTTGAATTATATGCTTCCAGAATAAATTCCTAAAAAATGAAAAATTCAGAAAATAATTTGTCAAATTCAAACCTTCAGAATGAAAAGATTTCAGAATTGGGTATTGAAAATTAAATAGTTTTTTATTTGAAAATGCTCTAAATTTTCTGATTTCCAATTGAAGTTTAAAAAAATTCATTTAAAATTGAATAATATGTGATTGAAAGATTTCAAGAATGAATAATAATTCTAAATGAAGCGTTGAAAATTAAACGATTTGAAATTGAAAAGTAAAAAAGTATATTAATTTTTACAAGATTTACATTTACTTAAAACGATTGAAATTTTTTAAGGGTTTGAGTATAACAAAGTTTTAATGTCACAATTCTGGAAATTAATTTTTTTTTAGTTTTTAAGGAAGTTCGGATTCATTAAATTTTTTACCTTAAATGATAACTTCTTCTTGTAAGAACAATACCAAATTTTTGAATTTCAGATGCTTTGATTTTGGAATATTCTACTCAGTTTTCAATTTTAAATTGTCAAATTTTAATCGCTTTGAATTGAAAATTATTTAAATAAAAAAGTTTTGAATTTTCAATTATTTGATTTGGGACGCTTTTAATAAAAAGTAATAAAGTTTCAATTCCTTTAAATTTTAAACGATTCAATTTTCAAAGTTCTAATCTGAATTTATTCAATTTTGAATGGTTTGAAATTGTCCTATTTTCGAAATTTTAATTTGAAATTATACAATTTCGAGATTCTTCAATTCAAAATAGAATTTTTAAATTTTAAATGCCTTAAATTAGAAATAGTATAATTTCAACTTCTTTCTAATAAATCTATCCAATTTTCAATATTTTAGTCTAAACTTTTTCAATGTTGAGAGCTTCTGATTGACACGTTTTCAATTTTAAACACTTTTAATTTCAAATTATTCAATTTTAAACCCTTTTTATTTAGAAATGATACAAGTTTAATTCTTTTTCATTCCATTCTAAATATTGTATTTTTTCCAAATTTTACGTGATCTAAAATTGTTCAGTTTGGAACTTTTTCAATTCAAAATCATTAGCAATTTTTTTTAAACTTCAAACGCTTTCAATTCAAAATTATTAATTATTATTTGAAAAAAAAGTTAGACTGAATGCGCACTTCGCTCGCGTGCATTTCCTGTTAGCGATTGTTGTAAAATATTTAACTTTTTTGCTTCAATTGGCATCAAGCCACCAAAATATAATTTGATGATTAATTTACTGAAACCGGTTCGACTGATATATATTTATTACTTTTTGGTTAAAAAAATTATATTTGTAGTAAGTTCAATAATTTCCAATACGCAATCGAAAAAACGAGAAAAATTAATCTATGGCAGGAGTACGAAATTAAAAAATGTATGAAACATTGGGAAAATTTGACCATGCAGTTTTGCGCAATATTCGTAAATTTCTTTGCCTCTAATAATTTTTATGCTCGCGATATGGATTTTAAAACGGTGATACTTTTTCTGTAAGCGATAATATATTTGTATTGCATTTTGAAAGTTAATTAACGCATTTGGTAATCGAACCTGCACTGATAAGCAAAATTTTGTAATACCTCGCTTCGCGAATAATCGACGCGGTTCTCTCGTTTGAATCAAAATCAATAGCGGGAAAAGCTGCATAGAATCAAAAAATAAATGTTAAATGAAAAATTATGTTTATAGAAATATAATATTTTTAAAATTAATATATTGTTGTTTTGAAAAAAAAATGGTATCGCTTTACTCCCAAAAGCGAGAAAATCTCGTCCATTTTTTACGAAAAGCCCACACTTATATTCCTAGAACAAATAGCTCAAGGGCCGCATTCTCAGCACGTTAGTTGCATCAGGTTGCGTCATGCATCCAAATCGAACAGGAACGATCTATGCGACCCTGCCTGTTTACGTTTGGATTCCCCCGATTAAGGATCAAGGCCAAGACAAGCCATACCCGAAATTGGTCTTATATCGGGAATTGAGTGTACTTTGAAAATTAAGAATCTTGTCAGTTTTATTTGGGCTAAATAGCTTTTGTGCTCGGAAGAATTTTTGTTCATAAAATTGAATTTTCTCATTTTTTTCGTAAACAATGACAGATACGAAAAAATGAGAAGATTAGAGTTTGCACGTCTAAAAAAGTTATATGAAAAATACCTCTTGCTCTTGTGACATATCTTGCATCGTTTACGAGAAAAATTTCAAAATTATATTTTTAGAAAAAAAAATTATCTTGTCCTCAAAATTGGTTGAGAAATTGTAAAAAAAATAAAGAAAAATGAAAAAAGTTTTTTTTTCGAGAAAATTTATTTTTATTGTTTTCCTCAAATTTTGAAATTGTGAAAACAACATTTTCTGAAAACCCCATCTTTCTTATTTTTTCAATATTTTTGAAAAGTTTCAGCTAGTAGAAGAAAGGACGCCTATCAGCTTTATGTGGGCTAAATCATTTTTGAAGCCGGGAGAATTTTTTTCCCTAAAAGTATACTTTTGAAATTTTCCTCATAGAAGATACAAAATATCGCAAAAGAGCAAGTGGTACTTTTCATATACCTTTTTTAGACGTGTACATTTTTTTGTTATCATTCTTTCGTATCTGTCGTGTGCAAGAAAGATAAGAAATTCTATTTGATGAGGACAAAATTCTCCTTAAATATCTAAAATAGGTCAAAAGTTATAGAGATTTAAAGAAGAGAATTGTTTTTTTTAAAAGGCTCAAAATTTGAATATGCATTACTTCGTAGACAACTTTCTTTTCGAAAATCGGAAAAAACACGTATCGTCTAATTTTCTCTGAAAAACAAGATATTCCGACCCCGAAAGATTCTGCAAATTAAAGTGTAGAACCTGCCTGATTTAAAATGGATTCGGTTTTTATTGAAATCGAAATCTTTAAAAATACCTTTTTTAAACCAACATAAACTTTTACACAAAAAAAAACAAACAAATTGTACAACAAACTTGCACAAGGAACATTACAAAGTATTAGGTTCCTTAAAAAACTGTTGTTTAAAAACAATTACTCAAGAAAATTAATTTATGCAAAATAATTGCACAAAAAATTAAAATAAGAAAAATATGTTTTCAAATAACATTGTAAAACGGCTCATTAGAGACAGATATGTGATTATGGAGTAAAGAAAAAGAAAAAAAAAAGAAAATTATATTTTGTACCACCAGGATCCAACATGTTTTGAGGCCTCTTCTTAGTTGAATTATGAACAATTACGTTTGTCGTTGAGAATATGGATCTTTTTTACATCGAATTTCAACTAATTAGAAAAATTAGATTGAAAGTTGAACTACTTTGTTAAAAATACATTTTTTGTTTGAAGAATCATAATATTAATTAAAAATTTTATCTGTTTGGTTGAGAACTACTTTTTGAAACAGAATATGCATCTGTTCCATTTTTGGTTGAAAATTGATCTTTCGAAAATGTTATCTTTTTGGTTGTGAATTACTTTTTGTAACTGAACATGTATCTGTTTCATTTTTGGTTGAAAATTAATATTTTGTGATTGAATATTGATCTTTCCTAACTTAAAATTCATGTGTTTTGTTTAAAATATATCATTTTTGGTAGAAAATTAATCTTCTTGATTGAAATTCAACTATTTAGTTAAATGAAACTATCTTTTTAAAAGTTTAACTATGGGGTAGAAGATTAACTTTTTTTTGTTGAAAATTATACTTTTTTGTGAAAAGTTCTCTATTTGACTTCAAAATTAAACAATTTGGTCGAAAATTCATGCATTTTGTTGTAAATTCGTCTTTTTGGTAGAAAATAAATCATCTCAAAACTTAACTATTCCATTTTTTTGTAAATGTATCCGTAATAAGTTGAAAATTTAATTATCTGGTACAAAATTTATGTATTATAATGAAAATTCATATTTTCACGTGGAAAATAAACCTTTCCTTTGTTAAAAATTCAACTTAATTGGTTGACGATTCATCTATTTTGCTGGAAATTCGTGTTTTTCATGCAATTCACTTGCTTGAAAATTCATTTTGTTCTTGTTGATAAGTAATTTTCTAAACCGACAATTCAACTATTGCATGTTTGGTTTCAAATTGACCTTGTTGCGTTAAAAATTCAACTACTTTGTTGTAAATTCATGTATTTTGTTTAAGATTTGTCTTTTTGTGAAAAATTAATTCTCTTGATAAATTTTCATTTTAAATTCAAAACTTTAAAATTTAAAGATTTTTCGGGTTTCAGTCGTGTGCGAAAGTATGAATGTTGCTGACGTTTCGTGAACATTACAGTTCACTTCTTCAGGGCTGACCTGAAACTCAAGTTTCAGGTTATGTTGTTCTTATATATGTATTCTCTACGATGCCTGTGATTGGCCAGAGCGCCCCATGGTGGGGACTGGTTGAACTTGATTGGCCAATCAAGTCTTTTTTGAAAACCCGGGAGGACGGAAAGCCAAATTGGATTGGTATTGTAGGCCAGTCAGTAGAGAAAAAAATCTCATATTGAATGTCATATTTTTAAAACTTTGTAGATACATAAAACATAGTTCCCTAATGAACATTGTCGATTTGCAACCCCGTCAGAGGTCGGCAACATGTAAATTTTGTAGAAAAAGACATTTTATTGAATAAGGGCTCGAAAAAAATGTAATATTTCTGCAAATGGAGTAGTACATAGAATTTAGTTGTCTAATACTAAATTTAAATTTGCAGCCAATTTGAAGGTCCGGAACATGTTTATTTTTGTATTAATTGAAATTTTTTTAATCACTTTTGGGAAAAAATTATAATAAAGGTGCAACCTTGTTCAATGATTTAAATTATTGTTTAGAATTAAATATACGATTTGCAACCTCATTATTTATATGGAACATGCAATTCTTTATATCTGTTGATTCTTGATTTTTTTTAATATGGCTCAGTGAAAAAAAATGTAATAATTTTGCAAAGTGGTTGCAATTGTTTGATGTAATGCTACGTATGTAGTGCTGCGTTTGCAACCCAATAAGTGATCGGGAACTTGTTAAAATTTCAAATATTAAAATTTGTAGTCATTTAATTTTTTTTTCTTAAAACAAATGTGATGAAGTTGCAAATTGGGGTATGATTAAAAAATGCCAATTTAAAAAGCAGTTGAGAATTGCAACCCATTTGAAGGTTGGGATGGTGAGAAAATATCAAATTTTCTGTATTTTTAGTAATTTTGGCTTTTTCATTCATTCAAAAAGTAGGATATTTCTGCAAATTTGAGTAAATAACCCAAACTAAATTAGGTAGTAATTAATTGTAAATACTAATGTACGCATGCAAAATAATTAAGTTCATTTACTTAATAGTTAAAACACTCTATGTGTTAACAATCTAAAATTATAATTAATGATTGTTCGCATATCTTAAAGTTGCAATCAATACTTATTTCTATAGACTTCATTATTTTAAATAGATACATTAAGGTGTAGTAATTTTTTTTAAACTGTATTAGTGAAAATTGAGTAATTAATTTGCTTTAATGTCAAGATCTACTAATTATTATTATTCGGTTTTGGCTAAATTTTTAGTGAAAAGTTTCAAAACTACACGTAGAAAATATATTTGTGATACATTACCGAAAAATTAAGTAAAACGGGGAAATAGTGACATTTTGCAATAATTTCATAAGATGTTGAATATTTTTTTGATAGTAGTTTGTAGAAATTTCACTAGCAGTTGGGTGAAATAAAGATAATTTGAATTTTATCCAACTGCTGGTAACATTTCTACAAATTATTATCGAAATAATATTCAACATTCTATGAAATTATTACAAAATGTTGCTATATCCCCGTTTTACTAAACTTTACGGTAATGTTTCAGGAATGACTTTTCTCCTTGTGTTAAAACAAATTTTTAAGGGGATTTACTCATTACCTCATTAAATAAATAAATAAAATCAAGATGTAACATTGGGAGATTAATTAGAAGAATGTTTTAACAAATTTTTTATTTTAATTATAAACATCTAGATGCTTACAGACGTTCCTACGTGCATTAATTCAAGTTTATAAAGCTGGTATCACTTATGTAATTTACGTGTACCAAAAATTATAAGCAATTTGTAAAAGTTGCAGGGGAATTTAAGAGCGAGTACGATTTTATAAAGTTGCGCAAAAGTTGCGTAATATTATAATCATTTTTCCCATTTTTTAGTCTACGATTAAAACCCTTTAACGCCGAGAATGCCGTTTTGAGTACACCAATTTTTCTGCAATTATAACTCATGCAATTCAAGGTATAAAGAGTTAAGAGGTATATATTTTTGAAGCTTAACATCTCTTCTTTCCGATGGTGGGCATGAAAATGTGATAAAATGTTGCTGATTATGGAAAAATATTGTTTAAAGTAAAAAAAAACACGTTTTTTTCTACTTTTTTTATAAAATCGAGTTTTCCTAATGGTTCCCAGTGTGCAATCTACTTGGAACCTCAAGAACCGGTGGAATATATGCCTAAGCTTTCAGGATACATGGTTCCGAGATCAATTTTTTATCTTAGTGTGTTCAAAATGGCTCGTTAATGACAACATTTTTGCGAAGACATTCATGAATTTTTTTTCTCAAAAAGTATGATCTTTTCGAGAAAGTTCAAAAGGAGAAAAAGTTCTTAGAATCACTCCAAAAATACGTGAGAATTTTTCCAGAAAGTTTCAAATCATTTTTTTGATTTTGCAATCTGTCAATTTTGGAAAAATTAAAGAATTGCTCCAAAAATTCAAAAAAAAAATCCAGGTGAACTCTTTGTTTGATTCTAACAACTTTTTATTCTCGAAAATCTTTGCTATAAGCTCATGGTTCTCAAGAAAAAAATTCACAAAAGTCATCATTCTTGATCATGTACATTTTTGATGTCTCTGCGCTTCGACGAGTGTGTGAGCCTGCATTGGTGAAAAAACGTGTGGAAAGAAATGAATTTTCATCAGGGCCTAAGTTGGTGAAAAAACACCGAAAGAAGATACACTGAGCGGAGAATTCCCCAGTGGTTCGGGTTTACACCCCAATAGTTGGGGCACCAATCCTTTGTGTGAAACAGAAAAAAGAGAAACCACCCCAAATATTGGGGTGTAAACCCCGAACCACTGGGGAATTCTCCATTCAGTGTATCTTCTTTCGGTGCTTTTTCACCAACTTAGGCCTTGATGAAAATTCATTTCTTTCCACACCTTCTTTCACCAATGCAGGCTCACACACTCGTCGAAGCGCAAATACATCAAAAATGTACATGATCAAGAATTATGACTTTTGTGAATTTTTTTCTTGTGAACCATGAGCTTATAGCAAAGATTTGAGAAAAAAATTCATGAATGTCTTTGTAAAAATGTTGTCATTAACGAGCCATTTTGAACACACTAAGATAAAAAATTGATCTCGGAACTATGTATTCTGAAAGCTTAGGCATTTATTCCACCGGTTATTGAGGTTCCAAGTAGATTGCACACTGGGAACCATTCGGAAAACTCGATTTTATAAAAAAATGTAGAAAAAAAACGTGTTTTTTTTGTTTAAACAATATTTTTCCATAATCAACAACATTTTATCATATTTTCATGCCCACCATCGGAAAGAAGAGATCTTAAGCTTCAAAAATATATACCTCTCAACTTTTTATACCTTGAATTGCATGAGTTATAATTGCAGAAAGAGTGGTGTATTCAAAGGGGCATTCTCGGCGTTAAGGGGTTGCTACGATAGGAGTCAATGTAAATTGTATATAGCTTATAGTACAAAGAATAATATTCATTTTTACTTACTGTATAAATTAATTCTACCCTTTGGTATAGTTGTAAGTTGAGAGTATATTGAAAGAATAGGTATAAGAATAATAGATTACATAATAATATATTTACTTATATTTTATGAAGGAAAAAATCTATTGAATAAGTTTGTATGAGCAATTCATTTTATCAATAAGAACAAAAATAACTTTGCCCTCTCAACCTTTTAAGTCCTTTTCAAAAGTTGAAGACATTATATACTTTATAATTATTAAGGATAGAAAATTCTATACACATTGATGATATGTTTAAACAAATTGTTTATTATTATTAAATGAGGTAGTCAGAAGGAACAATTACAACAAATATTTACAAGATATTTTCCTTCAATTTCTAGTAAAAAAAAGTTCCTTCAAAAGAAAATAAACTTTTTTACAACACAATAAAGATCACTAGTTATACATTTAACGATAAAGCATATATATTAATGTCGTTTAAATAATTAACCTTTAGGTTCTCTTAAGCCAGCCTTGCTCTTTTGAGCGAGGTCGATCGATCATCGAATTCTTCTGGATCTTCTGTGATAGTATCGTTCAATTGATCAGGAATTTCATTTTCGAAGTTATCATGCTTTTCAGACTCGTTATGTTCTAAATATGAGTCGTAAGGTTCTCCGCTCTTGTTACACTGGGTAATGAAGTTTTGTATGGAATCGTGATCATCCTCATCCTCATCTTCAAACTCGATGAAAGTCGGTTTCTCAGAATTAGCGCAAGATTGTCCATTGCAGCTGTAACAAATTGTGGTGCACTTAAGTGTTTTTTTTACAACCACATTTCTTTTCACATCCTTTTTTGCATTTGCAGAAAATAAATTCCAGCAACTCTTCGTGAGCTGGTTCTTTCAGTGTAGGAATTGGAGCTAACCCTTTCGTGGTCCGTTTCCATCCCCAATCCTTGGGAGACTTGTTATTTCCCAACCATTGCTGGACCTGCAAGTAGGTTCGATGAGAATGCTGACGTGCTGCTGTTTCTGTTGGAGGCATACTAGCTAGATTGAATTTGCTTTTCGTTATGAAACTTGCAAAGTAATTATAATGCAAGGCATTCAGTGATATGTTTGGTTGTCCTCCATATAAAGTAACAACAACTTTTTTTCGGCTAGCGCGATATCATCGGGGTGTGCATCTGGATCCTTAAAGGCTCTGACGCTGTTCTCTAGCTCGCCAGCATTCGTTTTAAAGGCAGATAAGAGTTTCTTCTTTCCTTGTTGGAAGATAGCTGATGTGGTGTCGGTCCCACTGAAAGCATGTAGGAACAAAATGTGCTCCGCCAAAGTTTCGTTCTTCAAGCTACTTGCAGAATAGATTAGTTTGTCTTTTTTTCCTCTTCCAGGCTTAAGAAGGTACACTTTATCTTTTGCTGAGGCAATAGAACCTGTCCAGATGATCAGGAGATCAGTATCTTCGCCAACAATTGCAACCGATTCGTAGTCAGAGGCTATTTCTACCGCTGTTCCAACGATCAGTGTATCAGCATCCTCTTCACTTTGTTTGTTTGTATGCCATGTCTCTCAAACTTTTGTTCCAAAATTGAAATCAATCGACTTTCATTCCGTTCATTGGTAAGAAATTGCTCCTGAGTGACCGTGATCTTCGTTGATTCTTGGATTATTGTTTCAGCGGAAATTGCCTTCGTGGATCGACGCATACGCTCAGCGGTTTTAGTGCTTCTTGCAGATATATCATCGGGATATCCATCAAAAACTACTACTGACTTCAATCCATAATATTTCATTATGTAATTGATATACTGGACACAAATGTTGGAAACATAGTCTCCTTTATGCCATATAACTTTGTGCAGTAAAAATCCTCCATCGATCACATAAACAATATCTCCTGAAGTAATTTTATCAGATATTTCATCAGATACTGGAGAGAATTCATCATGGACGAAGAAGCTGCAGCCAAAGAAAGTACTCTGTCCTTTCGAGAATATGATATATCTTTGAACTTTTTACACTGTATTTTTGTCATGCCACCCCAACCCACCTCTTGAGTATTTTGACAGTTTATATTGTCACAGCCAACGATTCCAGTGCTCAGTGACACGATCCTATCACCAACTTCGAAGGGAGGGTGCTGTTGGAAATACTCTAAGATTTGAGCCAAATCGCTGTTGTCCCTAACAACACGAGTTGGTCGCATGTCAACATGCTGTTCAGTGCTGGTTGACGAAACATGACAAAACTCTTCGACTGCTTCAGAAATACTGTGAATAATCGGCATTCCCAGAATCCATTTCGCTAAGACACTGTCTGTTATTCCTTTTCCACGTGTCAGACCACCAGTACTTTTCATTGACCTCATGATGGTTTGCTCGATTGTCATATCACTCCATATTCCTGACCAAAACTTTTCTGATCTCCTGATAGTGAAGTAGCCTTTAGAAACGAAATTCCGATATTCTCGCATGCTTATTTTTGTCGGTAGGTTTTGCATATCATGTAGATATAGTTGAGCTGATGAGGCATATGCAAAGTGGCCACTAGCATGAAAGAATGGAAGCATTTTTTGAATCGAAGTCAAATGCAAATCCCAATTTCCCATTCTTTCTGCTTCTATAAACTGCTTGACTAAGGTTATCATTCGAAAATGCAGAACCCAAAGTTTAGCGGTTGGCCCTTTTTGTTCCAGTTTCTTTAGCTTTTGTTCGAATTTTTGCGAAACGAATTTCATATTATCTTGTTGCACCTTGAGTAAAAAAGTTTTTTCGTCAAAGTCCAGAAGAAGTTGCTCAATATTGGCAGCTTCCTCCTCCGTAAATTCAATTACCCTAATGATCAGTTGACCCAATGCTAAATAAATTAACACACGGAAAAAATAAGTTGTCGAAACTTCACTTGACTAGTCAACCATTCTAGGATAGGCCACTTTTTTTTAGAATCTCGTATAATTTTGATTAAAGAACCGC
>CAKNXH010059882.1:0-10097 GCA_932178445.1 Andricus quercusramuli | reverse complement strand
TTACTAGAAGCTGGCCATATTGTCCCTAGGATGGTGAAGACCAATGGAGAGACGAGTAGCCCGGCCGACGGACCCAATGAGGAAGCAGCAATGGTACGACGGTACCCATTGGTCGGAATCAGAAAGCAGGCCTTTTCCACTGCGGCGAACCAATCGGCAAACTCGACACGAGGGAATTACGGGTCGAGTGGAAAGGAACGGAAGGAAGCGGCGAAGAGCACGCTTTCTCGACACTTGTGTTCTTGGCTTGGCGGCGGTGTGGCCGATCGACCGAAACCGTGGCAAAGGATCCAAGGATTCAACAAAATTATAATTGGAAAGGAGTAATGTCTCGAACGAAAGAATAAAATATTTGTGCTATAAATGTTAAAAATTGAATACATACCAATTTGCTAATCCTATATTCATTAAAATCATCAGTCGATACAAGAGTGCACGTGTCGGCAAAGTATTCTTATGGCATTCCACCTAGCTCGGTGGCTGCAAGGTAGGTGGCTCTCCGTAACTCTTAGTTAGTTTTCTTAGACCGCTTCGTTTGTGAGTGTAAGGCCTATGGGTCAGTGTTAGGGTCCCGCGAAAGTAAGAGTAGAGTCAGTGCCGCGTGGCTTATCCGAAGCTCCCTCGCCACCCGGGAAGTTGGGACAAGCCCGACTCAGAGCCCGAATAATAGTCAGTCGAGGCGGGCGTCTCTCAAGCAGAACCGTGGGTGGTTACACGCCGATGGACGAAGGCAAAAATGCGGTGTAAACGTGGGTGCCTCGGACGATCTCGCAAATGGTGACAGGTCGCTTAAAGGAAGGTGGTTTGTCGGTTCCGCGCTCGGATTTGTAAAGTCGACGCAAGGGTACATTATTGATTATTTTGTATACAGTAAATTTGATTAAAGTTTTGGATTTAATCCGTTTTTTTGTATATGAAGATTGAACTTCTCTCTCACTCACGCGATTCCCACCCCCCGCTTGTGTCTCATGTTATATTAAGGGCGAGTTGGTCGGAGTGTCGAGCGCGACTGGACCGGTTCCTACGGGGCTCGGATAGGGTCACCCCTATCTGGCGCCGGTAAAAAAATCAACGAGCTTCGTGGGTTGTTTGTGAGTCGAAAGAGTGTGACTCACGAACTCGGTTGACTCCGTTTTGAAGTTCGCGGTCGGCAGGTGAGTGGCAGCCACACATTTTATTAAGTAACTTGGTTTTCCATCCTGGCCCTCCCACGGCCAGGCTGTGGTTGACAGTGTGTACACAGAATTTTGAAAACCACGTTACAAGTGGCGCCCAACGTGGGGCGGTCACACGGTGACAAAAAAAAATTGTAGTGAGAGAGAAGAGGGGGGAACAAGTATAATTAGTACAGACGGAAGCGACAGACCAGACGTAGAATAGCGCTTTTACTTGTGTATGCATAATTTTATAGATTTATATGGCTTTTCACGTTTGCTTGGCTCTTACTTAATAAAACCCAATACCACCTAACCCCTCACCCCCCTCTCAAGATGGCATAAAAATTACTTTTTTTTTCTCTTTCTGCGCAAATAAACCAGGCAGTGGATAGCGGCGCAGAACAAAAGAAACCTGAAAGGTATTGAAAATTTAAACCTGAAAAATATGGCAAATCGAAACCTGAACTTATTGAAGGACTAAATCTAAAAATAATAAGTAATTTTTGGTACTTTTCGCAATCATTTCCGAAGTGGGAAAATAGTCGGAGGGAAATTGCGAGTGTTTCCGAAGTTTGCCGGCGATTTTTCGGAGGTTCGAGTGAATTTTTGGAATCTCTCGAAATTCGACAGAATAAAGAGAATCTTGAGAATTTTCCAGTAACTTACCAAATTGGCGGGAACTTTCGGGAATTTTAGGTAATTTTTGGTATTCAAAGGAATTTCGGGACTTTTCTATAGTTTTCGGAATTTGGAGAAGTTTCCGAATTATTAATTTTTTGAAAATAATTTACAGGAGGAGGAAATTTTTTTTTTAAAAGTTTTTCAGGGACTTTGCTCAATTTTAGGGAATTTCCGGAATTTTGGCGAACCCGCAGAAGTGGACGGAACTTTTCGGTTGGAATTTGGAACAGCTTTCGGAACTTTTCAACGACTCTTAGGAATTTAATTTTTTTTCAGAATTTGCAGGATAGAAAAAGAGTATTTTCGCTATCAAAAAGGTTTCATTGAGGTGGCCGAATTCAAGGGTATTTAGAAAATTTTTGTCGAACTTGCACAATTTGAGGATGTTTCCGAAAATTTTTCGGCAACTTAAAGAAAATATGGGTATTTTGGAAATTTTTCGAACAGGATAGAGAAACTGCGCGGATTTTGAGATTTTTGAGGAAGTGAGCGGAATTACGGGAAAGTACCGAAAATTTACGGAGTCCGGACCCGTCCCAAAATTTCTCGAGGTATTGTTTTTTTTTTGATAGACCTCGACATAAGATAGGGTGATGGACTCGCACGACCCAATGGAGGGGGATTCAGAGAGGGTGGACAATCGGGAAGACCCCGGTTTACCGGAAAGTTCGGCTAGCAGCGAAACACTGTCCGTAGCCGGAGCCGCGGTAGGAGGGCTGGTCCAGGGGCAGAATATTCAAGCTAGGGCCAGTATAGGAAGGATAATGGTCCAAATACCTAGTTGGGCAAGTGACTCATCAGGGGAGGTTCTTAGGGCAATTCTAAGCGAATTGCGCCTAAACACGAACGGTGTAGACGAGGTATTGCGGGAACGCATGGGACGGTATCTCGCGCGTCGTGGGGGTAATCAGGCGGTACCCTGGTACCCAGAGCACGACGACGGTCAGGGGCCAGTACCGCGGAATCTAGGGACCGACGACATATCGGGTCCACCGGAAGGTATCCGGCAACGGATCGGATTTCACGGACCCCTTACCATGTTGGAAACGACCCCTCATGGGCACCGACAATAGCCAGGGATGGGGGGAGACCAGGCCCTGAGGGGTGCGTTATCGCCAACCTACACCCCGCCTCCCAGCAGAGACATGGGGAGGTGGGATGAGGGGGTCATGGTACCACCTACTCAGGAAATAACACCGACGGTTGAAAGCGTAAGAACCACTCAAGCTGAGGACCACCGTTTCGCGAATGTGAATACTAGGCCACGCGGAAACACGACAAGGGTCAGTGCTGCTGACATGCGACAAAGCGCGCCCCCGCAGTTTGCTCCTCTAGTTCGGGGGGAAAGTGCGGTCCCTCAACATTACCAAGGGACAGTTAGGAGGTCTAGGAGCCCAGGCAGGGCGCAGGGCCTGCCGTCGAGAGATAGGGAGTACCAAACCTCAGTTCCACTGAGCCGGAGTGTGACAACACCCTGGCAAGTGGGACGATCGGTCCGGCAGGATAATACCCGCCAACAGTAAGTGCCCTAACGTGTGCTCCCTTGGTGACCTGCTCACAGCCTATTTTTACGACCGAGATCATTAGGGATACCCGCCACCAAAGCGACTGGTATGGTCAGAACCGCGAAGCTCCCCTATATATTAAGACTCAGCATCGCGAGACCGAAGACTGGGGCCGGACCGCAGAACCAGAGGGTTACCGGTACCCAGAAAATTGTCGGGAGCCACAGTCAAGGCAATATGAAGAGCTCCGAATGGACCGGGCCACTCATCACTACCCGGCGTCGAGTCTCTTCCCCCATACGAACCCGACCCTAGCCAGAGGGGAAGAGGTCGAGCAAGAGCGGCTAGGGCGAACTAGGGGCCGATCCGAATACCATGATAGGTACGAGACACAAGACTTTCCCGAGCCAAGAGAAAACAAGTATAGGCAGTACACGACAGGGTATAGGGGGCACGAGCCCACACGACAATACCCTAGCACGGGTTTGAATTATAGTCGAGAAAATAGAGAACGGACGAGGAGTTGTTAGTCGCAATGCCCTTCCTCTTAAAAGACATTGCGTGGCACTGGTTCCGTCAGAACAGGTTAAGATGGAACACGTGGGACCAGTATAAACGACATTTTCAAGTACGTTTTGGGGACGCTTTCTACCAAGAAAGGCTGGAAGAGCAGATCCTCTCACGCAGACAGGGCCCAGAGGAACCGGTAGCCGATTACCTGACCTGTATGTATGGGCTCTACCAGCTCTCGACCAGGCCAATGGATCTCGAGGTCCAAATGAACCGGGTGTACGCGAATCTCAGATCCGACTTTAGGAGGGCCATCAGACGTTACGAATTTTCCGACTATAACGATCTGGCGGTCCTGGCGGCAGAATATGAGCGCGTGATATCCACGATAGGCGAGGATATAGCCCCTCTAGCCCCCGAAAAGTCCCTTATCCCGGAATATGCCTACAAGGGAAAGGGCCCACAGCCGAAAAAGAACAATCCTGTGGCTGCTATCGCCCCGACTCTAGTCGATAGCGACACCACGCAGAATCCTTCGGAGTTAGCGCAGATGATTAAGGCCCTAATCGCGACAATAGAAAGCGATAAACGGGGCTCAAATGCGAACTTGGGCAAAAACGAAACCAAGAATGAGCCCAAGTCTGAGGGATCCAACAGGCGTAATGATAGGAACCCTCGGAACCGTAGGAACTCGGCAAAATCGACTGACAGTAAGTCGGACCAGTCTCCAAAAAAGGGCTCTGAGACACCCACTTCGGTTAAGAAGGTGGATGATTCGGAGATAGAATGCTGGAACTGCCGTCAAAAGGGTCACTTCCAAATCGGCTGTCCGAAGAACCGAAGGCGGAATTATTGTCGTCAGTGCTACAGTCCTGCAGTCCCGGAATGACCCCACAGGACGACAGACAATCACCGGAACACGACAGGCGAAGAGGCGAATTCCGCCCCCATAGAGACTCCGTCGCCCTCGTCGAATAAGATCCCGGTAACACGCACGGTAGAAACGGAAGACACCATCGTTCTTAACACAAGAACGAGGGTTAGAGAACGACAGAACCCCTGGCAGGAGAAACAAGTAATTTTGGCTCTTCTGAAGTCAAATGAGTCACCCGCAGTTGCACCTGAGGAAGGTCCATCGCTGCCACTGCGATTAGAAGTGAAGGAGCCCCCTAGGGAGGACAAAGGGCTTACCCTGCGAGTCTTTACGACTGCCCGAATCGGTAACACCCCTAAGGTCCTCGCGTTGATAGATGGACGGGCATCCCGAACAGTAATGGGAGATATCGGCTTGGTTATAGCCGAACGGTACAAGGCAACATTGCACACGACACTGAACCAAGCGGTCATGACTGCTGACGGTACCGTCAGTCAGGTTCAGGCCACGTGTTATCTTCCTATCGAAATCGATCGTGTTTCGCGAATGATGAAAATCCACATTGTCCCGAGCATGGGAGAACAGGTGTTCTTGGGCATGGATTTCATCCATACATTCGGAATAGTACACGATGGCAGTAAGCGAGCCTGGTATATGGCGGACAATCCGGAATTGGTCCACCACTATACCGAAGAGGATACGGAGCTGGAAGTGAAGAGGAGGGATGAAAATCCGACAGCATTAGACCAGTGTTGCGGCCTCAGAGAAATAACAGCTGTGGAGCGACAGGAACTGGACACGTTAGTTGCCAGGATTGTTAAGCCCCCTCCTGAGGTCCTTCCAGCAACTGATCGAATAACTCATAGCATAGACGTCGGGGGACACCCGCCGATAAAACAGCGGTATTATCGAGTGTCCCCAAAGGTCCTGAAAAATATGCAAGATGAGGTGACTCGAATGTTGGCCGAGGGAATAGTCGAGCCATCGAAAAGCGGTTGGTCCAGTCTCGTAGTAATGGCCCGAAAGGCCGATGGGACATATAGATTCTGCGTGGCCTACCGCAGGTTCAACAAGGTGACCAAAAAGGATGCGTACCCCTTGCCGAAGATGGACATGATCCTTGAGCAACTGCGCGCCGCGAAATATATAACGACCTTAGATTTAAAGTGGGGGTACCATCAGATCCCAAAGGCCGAAGATAGTAGGGAATACACAGCGTTTAAAGTCCCTGCAATGGGGCTCTTTCAGTTCACAAGGATGCCCTTCGGACTGTCAGGGGCTCCTGTGACATTCCAACGACTAGTGGACTCCCTCATAGGGCTGGACATGGAGTCAAACGTCTATGCGTACCTCGACGACATAGTCAGCGTGAATGAGACGTTTAGGGGCCATCAGGAATGGGTAGCGAGAGTTATAGACCGCTTGCAGGGTGCCGGACTGACAATAAACCCGAAGAAATGTGAATTCGGGAGACTGACCGTACGTTATCTCGGATTCCTGGTGAATCAGGAGGGTTTGCAAGTCGACCCGGACAAGGTAGAGCATCTTTTTTCCTACCCAGCCTCAAGGACAATAAAGAAACTGAGGCGGTTCTTGGGAATGGTGTCGTGGTACCGTCGTTTCATACCCGACTTTGCGACTGACGCGGAACCACTGAATAAATTGCTTAGGACGAACGTCCCATGGGAATGGGGAACCGAACAGGAAAGCGCGTTGGCTAGGCTTAAGGAACAAGTTGCGACGGCCCGGATTTTAACATATCCTGACTTTGAAGACCCGTTCGTGCTCCAGACCGACGCGAGCGATTTTGGTCTTGGGGCAGTCTTAACGCAGATGCAGGACGGCGTTGAGAGGGTGATCGCTTTCGCGAGTAGGACGATGTCAGACGCGGAAAGAAAGTACTCGGTCACGGAAAAGGAATGTTTAGCCATGATCTGGTCGGTTAGAAAATTCCGTCACTACTTGTAAGGGTTTCACTTCACGGTAATCACCGATCACAGTTCGTTGCGATGGTTACACAACCTCCACAATCCAACTGGTCGATTGGCGCGATGGGCACTGGACCTCCTCGAATACGATTTCGAGGTCGTACACCGGAAAGGAGCGTTGCACCACGTGCCTGAAGCCCTTTCTCGGATGTATGAGGAGGAAGTAGCAATCCCCATAGCTGCCATGGAGCCGGTGGAGGACGAGTGGTATTGTAGACGTCTGCGCGAGGTGGAAGAAACCCCAAGAAAATTCCATGGGTGGAAAATAGTTGACGGAATGTTGTATCGGTACTGTCCGAACGCATGGATAGACCGGTTAATTGAAGACCTAGAGGCGTGGAAGTTGGTAGTACCAGCTGAGAGAAGACAAGAAGTCTTCGACGAGGTACACAACGAACCACAAGCCGCGCATCTGGGGATTGACAAGACATACCGGAGAGCCTCGGTTCAGTACTACTGGCCAGGCATGTATCGCGACATTTCTCTGTGGGTACGATCCTGCGACACCTGCCAGAGAATGAAGGCTGATCAGAGACCTGCAGCAGGCCACCGACGTGATGGGTCCCTCTCCAAAGACAGCACTAGGATTCGAGTATTTAGTGGTATTCGAAGACCTCTATACCAAGTGGGAGGAATTGTCGCCCATGAGAAAAGCTAATGCCGAGACCATTATCAAAGCTTTTGAGGACCATATTCTGAACGGATGGGGGCACCGGAGGTGCTCGTGTCGGATAACGGAACGGAATACGTCAACCAAGCGTTTCAGGGGTTGACAGAGACCTACGGAATTCGATACTCGTTCACTCCGGTGTACCGCCTACAGGCAGACCCTGTGGAACGAGTGAATCGGGTCCTCAAAACGATGATCTCCGCATACGTAGCGCAAGACCATCGGCAGTGGGAGGTGTACTTGAAGGATTTTAGGTTCGCTTACAATACGGCCGTACACAGCACCACGGGGGTCAGCCCGGCATACCTGAATTTGGGTAGGGAACCAAAACCGTATAACAACCTGCGCCGAAGAGTTGAAGCACCACCAGAATTGCCTCCGCCTGACCACGAGGAGTGGAGGCAAAGAATGGTGAAGCTGAGGGAGCTCCAAGACCTGGTCTCCTTGCACCACGAAAACGCATTCGATGGTCAGAAGATAAATTACGATAAAAGGCGGCGACACGCGGTGTATAAAGAGGGACACAGGGTCATGCGCAAAGCGCAAGTGACATCCTCAGCCCAAAAGGGGGTAACTAGAGGATTCGGTGGGAAAAAGCAGGGACCGTACGTCGTAGTCGGCGTTGTGGGACCGTCGGTGTACGAGTTGGGAACGGAGGACGGACAATTAGTGGGAAAATTTCCGGTAAAACTGCTAGTCCCCTACCACGGGGGGGGACCGCGGGGGGGGGGGGGGGGGGGAGCAGGGTATAAAGAGTAACGAAGCCCTTCCTAACGGTCCCCTTAAACCCTTGCATGCTCAGGGTGGTATCGAAATAAGACAGCTTTGCCAGCATGAATCTTGGGGCCCCAAAAAGGGGTATCTGATTGGGAGAAAGATAGTCGACAATGCTCACAAAATGGAAAATTCTCCCTTCCTACAGCCGCCGCAGAGTACCACCGCCGGGAGCACCAGAGAATCTGCGAGACGTTGCAGGGCATCATCGGGATGATGCGCCAAGAAGCTTGGGACATCCCGTCGCAGCCGGCAATTGAAGGACGAAGAACTCGAAGACAGGAGTTGACAGGACGCGGCAACCCCAACCCGATCGCCAGAAGGGAGAGCATCGTCCTACCGGGTCCACCGGCAGCCCAGGGCATGGTCAGCCAGCAAAGGGAAGAGAGGGAGCCTCTCACCGAACTCACAGTACCCCGGAGGAGACAAGCCGAAGGGGAGACCCGAACTCGATGGGAACCGGCCGGCATGGCTAAGAAACCGACATACCTGCCGCGGGCAGAGGCGGGTCCGAGTCGAGGAGACTCAACATCCAGTCGCGACAGCTCGGCGAGACCCCAGGAGAGGGAAGGGGTAAGCGACAGTTCTACGGGAGCCAAGAAGCGCAACCGGCCGCCCAAGCATCTCCGGGAATGGTCCCGCAGACAACAATGCAGCAGGGAGGCGATAGCGGCGGGAATCGAAGAGGCCAGGCGAGACCGCTAAATAGCCGAGAGACAACGCCTAGAGGAGGCTAGCAGAAGGGCCCGCGCAGAGGCCGGGAAACGCTGGGCCGAGGAGAAGGAGCGCCGACGCCTAGAAGGGTTCTGGCGTAGTCACCCGCAGCACAAAACGGAGAGACCACCCACCAGGGACGCGGGGACGTCTCCGATCCGCCCACGAATCGTGGAAGCTAGGACCCGTCCAGCCTGCGGTTACGGCCGAGCATCCGCGGCCCGGGGCGCGCAGGTATAGAGCGCCTACAGCAAGTGCGGAGAACGAGGACAGCGCCGAGATTAGCATCCTACCCCAGGATTCTCCGAAGAATTTTTTTTGCTTGTACCCACGAATAAAACCAGGGTACCGAAATTGTTGTCTATTATTTTCCCGAACCATGGAATAAGTTTCTAGGGAAAGCACCTTTGATTCTTACTCCATTCGAACACAACTAGAGTAGCATAGAATAGCCGGATAGAATAAGTAGACTCAGGGGGAAGTCAAGCCACGATGGGTTGGGTACCTTTGGCCAAGTAAGGAACCTTCAAGAGTCAGGTGATTCAAACTACGAGATGGGTCCCTGAGGAGGGGAAGTAAGAGCCAAGCAAACCTGAGGAGACCTGGTACAGGATCCGAAGGAACACAGTTCCAAGGGAGTTTTTTTTGCTCTTCCTGTCCTGTCACATAGCTACTAAGAATTCCTTGAGAAAGGAATTACACTGAAGTGAGGGCTGAGAGGAATGACGGAGGAACGGTACAGCCGCCAGCGAGTAAACCAAGCCGGTAGGCTTCGGCTAGGCCCGGGGGAGTTGTAACGAAGTTTAGGTAAATAGTTTGTAAAATTGTAATAAAACACTCTCCGGGGACTCGCCGAAGCCGTACCTAACCTCCGAAAGGGAGGAAAGGACGGCGGAAAGTAGCCCGGAAAGCCCGGACTTACCGTCAAGCCGAGAGACAGGTGTAGGATAAGTAGCAATAAATAAGTTCTTCCTTACGTATAGAAATAGGAAACCGAAAACCGACCTTCCAAAAATAGTTAATCCTTCGATGGATAGCCAGGTTAGGATGAGTAGAAAATGCGTAGCCAGTAGGAAGACTGTGCGCCGTACTGACAGGTAGTAAACATAGGACAGACGACGCATACAGTCACAAACCTGGTAGCCACCAGGGAACCAGTACGAGAGGATGAGACACCACCGACACGGCGCAGCAGTCCCGCGCAAGACTCGAGAGGGCAGCGCC
>CAKNXH010059881.1:24954-46129 GCA_932178445.1 Andricus quercusramuli | reverse complement strand
TATTAGGCAATTTTGTACTTTGCATTTTATCTCAGTTGTTGTATGTGTGTTCAAAGTGCAGTGTGTATGTAGCATTTGGTGATTTTTGGGCGATTTGGTACCTAAAATACTATTTTTCAGTTTTGGAGGTCGAGAGTTCGCGTTCAGATAATACGTATTATAATGGGTACTTGTCTCGAGTGTAATAAGACAATATCCAGAAGGATCGCAGGGTGCTCTTTCCTGCTTAAAGTGTGTTCTGCGGTCTTGCAAGCTCGGAGAGAAACAGCCGTGCAGGTGCTGGAACAGATTAAAAATATTTCCAAGTAATTCGAAAAAAAAGTTTCGCGGATTACCTATGAAGCCGAACGAGGATCTTTCATCGGTCCTAGAGTCGGTTACGAAGGTTCTTGATACTCCCTTCGCTAATGATGACCTTATGAATGTTTATCGCATTCATAAATCCCCAACGTCAAATCCACTGCTCGCGCCCATCATCGCTGCCAAGTTTAGCAGACAGTCGGTAAGAGATAAAATAATCGAGCAGAGGAAATAAGACCAATCTTGGCTGGCCCTGAAATGACAAAACTCACTTTTTTATCCGTGAGGCTTTAAAGCTTTGTATACCTTGAATGTTCTAATTTCATCCCAATATTCACAGCTCTCCGGATATCCGGACATCGATTTACGAAATCATGTCCACTCTTGTTGAGAATTTGTCTAGGGATCTACGACACTATTTTGGCATTATTTATTATTCCATTAGTATCTTTTTTACTTGTATTCATTGCCGATATTCTAATTTGAATAGTACTTACTTAGATTGGGTTGTGTTGATGATGGTTTCTTTTCTCAGTCAAGTTGTATGCGTGCAATAGGGGCTCTGTGGAAGGTGCTTCTTATTTTCCTACCTTCTCGTGGGACAGAAATGTTACCCAACAAACTTAAAAATAAAACACAAATGATGAGGGATCCGTTTCAGGTTCCTCACCCAAACCACCGTCGGTGCGGAATAGTGAAGGTGGTGGAGACAATAATGTCGGAGTCCCGGAACTACAACTAACGGAACTCTCCATAGTAAAGCGGTGCCGTGGCGAAGCACAATGAAGGAGAGCCCGTAATACGCGGCTCGCAAACAGCAGCCAAGGCTCCTCACAGCAGTGCTCCCAATCTTGCTCCCCAAGCTCACTGCGCATGCGTCGTGCCGCATTTCTGATTGGCTGCATAGCGCGCGCTTATTTAAAATGGTTGAAATATGCAAATTAATTGTTTCAAAAAAATAATAATTAGAAAATGCCTAGAATAGTATATTGAGCAACGAGTGCGGGAAGTCGCTGATTGCCTACGAGTGCGGGGTTGGGCGCACGAGCGAAGCGAGTGCGCAAACCCGCACGAGTGGGCAAGCAGTGGCCCCGCACGAGTTACTCATACTATTTTTTGTTATAAGTGCGTAAGAGGGGGTGGGGAAAAGAAAGTAATTCACTCTATATCTATAACAGAAAGATTATGTAAACATTTTTGAATTTACAAGATTTTATTTTGTTCTATTTTGAACGTCTCAAGTCATAAGAAACGTATACATTTCATGGCACAAACATTATATGAATATTTATTTTATGAGGGAACATTTTATTTCATTCAATTTTAAATTTCTTAAATTATAAGAAACGAATCAATTTTCTTTCTTTTCTGGAAAAACGATTGAGATGTTTGGACAATTGTTGAAATTAAAAGTGATATTTTTCGGAAAAGTGCTAGACAAGATGTTATTCATTTCTATATTTCCCTTTATGTTGACGTTTTCTGGTGACGCTTTCTCGATCATTTTTTAATAAGATCTTGGTGCTTGGCAAATGGATGTGGTGGACGTATTATTCATCGAATTGCCAATTTTTTAAGCGATTTTTTTTTTGTTCATGAAGGAATCCTCAATGTAGCTTTCAGCCACTGTGGTCGACTTCCATCCTCCATGTCGTTTCAATGTAGTTATATCGCCCACAGAGTCTGCCAGTAGTGTCGCCGAACTACGTCGGAAAGTGTGTCCAGTATAACTCTCTGGATTTGGAAGTTTTAGATAGGAAGCAATCGTTTTTGGCATATTTCCAAATGTATTAATTCCGATTACTTGATTTGAACATTTCCCATCTCGATAGGTGAGGAAAAATCTGGAGGTTGTGTCGGTAGTTGGTCGCATATCGATATATTTTTTGCAGATACCATAAAAAGCATCGACGACCACGAATGATCTAGGCTTATTATTCTTGGTGTTGGGAATTTTAACCAAAAGCACCTGACCTCTGTCGTCCACATTGTTAGTTGTAAGGTTACATAATTCTTCTCTTATACATGCACCCTGAACACCAAAAATCAAAGCGACCTGTAAATAATTCAATGCATATGTTAATATGTGAACTTTTGTTTATATATATATATATATATATATATTTATTTATTTATTTATTTGGTTAAATACTTAACCAAAGAGATACATTTGTAACTAAAATGAAGAATCTTAACCAAAAAAAAATATTTTTTAACGAAAAGAGTTCAACATTCAACAAACAAATATAAATTCTCAACAAAAAATATAATGATTGATGTTTCTACCAAAACAGATTTCAATGTTAAATCAAAAACAGTTTAAACGAGCCAGATAAGACGAATTTTCAATATTTACCTTTATAGCAAGAAATTTATTGTCCGGAGCTTCATTCAAAAACTGGTGGATTTGATCACCCGTTAGGACTTGAGATTTTTTGCTCTGCAATCTTGTTGATTGGCGTTCCAAAAATGAAAGCAGTTTATCATAATTATATATATTAATATTATTATTGATACGGATTGTGCTCCTTAGCATTGAGTGTGTTAAAATAGGCAAGCAAAACATTCTCGGAAAGGGATTTAACATTATTTTGCTTTCTCCATTCCATGAATCTGTTATATGTTGCCATGTACTTGACTTTTGATTTGTCGGGAAGTAGCTTTTCAGTAACTTCTTTGGCACTTTTGACAAGTTCTGGAGGAGTGAGTTCACCTTCACTGTCATATTGTGTATCAGGAATAATCACATTCTTTGAATATTCACTCATTTTGCTCCTTTCTCAAAATGTACGATTGCACTAAGAACGCGTCTACTTTTGTTCAATAGGTTATGTAGCTATTAAAAGTAATAGAAGCTCGGGATTCACCGAGTTTATACTCATTCTTTTTAATACCAATAGGTGGAGGTAGCGTGCGTTGCCGTGAAGTAATATATTTTTTGCGTGAAAAAATAATCAAGGTCATCTGTGAAACGTAGTTTAGCGCACTGCAAAAATGATTTGGTGGGGAATTCAGCATTTCGCGCTTGCTAAACAGACGTGCAAAGTAGCATTTCTTATGCACGTATGACAAAAATACATTTTTCATTGCAAAATAAACTTTCGCAGTCACAGACACTGATGCCAATACTGGCGCCTTTTGCTACTGCGCTTGCGTTCGGGCCGCGCACTGGTTGGCCGCAGTTGGCGCGCAATTCAAAATTGGAATTAAAAACAATTCTTGTGATTTGAATGAATAATTATTGAAAAATGTACAAGAATGTATATAAATGGTACAACTTCTGATTTTAGACTTCTGAAATTAAATGTTTAGTGGAATGTAAGTTGTTCTTTGGAAGTCGAAGAAATTAAACTGTTATTCAAAAAATATATTACAAACGCTAGCATTTAGGGTTTCATAAACCGAGGGTCGCCGTCAGGCGAAATCCATCCTGGGGTATACCTTTAGGATGGACAGAGCTAGGGAAATCTTGGGTTCATAGAAGAAAGATATAAGGACAGTAGTACGCACCCTGAAAGGGAACAATCACTTGAACTATCAAATGCTCAAAATGGGGTATAGACCCACGACGGAGTGCAGGAGGTGCGGCAGGGATGACGAAACATGCTTGCATGTATTATGCCAGTGTCCGGCATTAGCTAGGCTCAGGCAACACACCCTCGGGGTCCATTTTATGGAAACAGAGAAAATTGAAACGCGATCAGTGGTCGACATACTGGGCTTCGTCAAGAGGTCTGCGCTCGACTGCTGAGAGTGAATAAGTATAGGTGTGGCACGATAGGCTGAGCACCAGGGGAGCTCTCCGTGGCCTTCCTGCCCTATTAAAACTAACTAACTTCCTCAGCAGGTCGGGCTTTTCCCCAAATTACAATGTATATCCTATCAACGCGATTCTCGCGGATATGACGTCACCCTTATTACATTGAACATCATAAGAATAAGAGTCAATCGAATCTGAGTTATCCTTCATTATCTCAAGTTGCTCCAGCAGAATTTGAGAGAAGTGGAGTAAACCTACTTCAAATTTTTTTCTTGTTGACAGACACACTGAAAGCACATCTGACCTGAGATTTTCGACATTACTCAGGTTTCCATACCCGAATTAGAATTTTTTTATATTGTTTTTCTGGTCTTGCGCACACGTTTATCACTATAAGATCTATGGAGTAGTTTTCTTCTTCTCTTTCTCCCTTTTCTCTTACAATCTCTTTTCAGCAACCAACAGAAGTCTGCCATCATATGCTGATCCCATCGTCCTTGTTACCAACGCTCATCTGTCTTGATATCTTGATGTAATCGCTCTCCATGCTCCTCATTGAAAGCTCCGCAGTTCTTGGAAAGTAATCCAAATGCGCATGAAGAAAATGCAATTTGAGATTCATGAAACAACCTAGTTTCCTAAAGTTTCCGAACACAGTAGACACTATCCCCCTGTAATTTTCACTTTTGTTATTATCTAGAAAGTGTTATACAACTTTCTTGAAACTCACCCATGCCACCATTTCGAAATCATTCATTACATCCATCAATTTGTCATCCTCCATTATTGTGCGAATTTGTGGACCATCAAAAATGCCGTCTTTCAGTTTATTGTCAAAAATAGCCTGGAATTTATGACCTGAACAAGCAAAGCATTGAACGTCTTTGTCTAGTACTTTAATGAATCGTTTCATAAATCCAAGCTTCATATGAAGGGACGGCAGAAGGATTTTTGCAGAATCGAGAAGTGATTCGTTTATCACATTGTGTGAGCCTGAAACAAACTCTGATCCTGGTGTCCAATCGATCAGCTTTTAATGAGTTTTCCTATCTCTACTATCCCAGAGACATAAATAGCATAACAATTTAGTATTGCCCGATTGTTGCCCATGAATCATAGACAGAATCTTGAGGTCCCCATAAATCTGCCAGTTATGCTCTTCATACTTAATTTTCTTCAGAACTGCTTCGATATTAACCTATTATTCTTTTAATACTGTTGAGAGCGCTACTGGTATCGGTGCATACCTGTTCGTATTATGGAGCAAGACTGCCTTCAGACTACGTTTTGATAAATCTATAAGCAGCCTTCATCCTTCAGCTCTGTACGAATTTGTCTTCAGTTTATTTATCAAGCCTCTTACATCGATACAATAAACTAGATCTGCATCCCGCGAGAAATACTTTCTGAACTCCGTATCTCTATCTCTGTAGAAAGAGACTTTCGTTTTACTAGATAGCAAGTTCTTCTTTTTCAACCTTGAGGCTAGTAACTCGGCTCTTTCTTTCGATAACCCTAAATCCCTAATTGAATTATTAAATTCTTGTTGCAAGGAGGTTTGGGGTACAGAATGGTTAGATGGAGTGTAATCCTCATCATCTATAGAACTTGTTACATCATCCGCTTCGTAACATCTCTCGCACTCTTGTTCTGAATAGTCTTCACTTTCGACTTCACTGATAGATGCAATGATTTCAGATTCAGCTTCTGCTGTTATCTGCATCTAGTGGGTGTCTTGAATTTTAGTTTCGATCGATCCTCTCTTTCATTCCATCGGCTCAACGAAATACTACAAGTGCTGCATATTAAATGCGGGACCCATTACATTTCTTGATGAGTCACCTCAAAACCAGAGCAATTTCTATGAATACTTTTCATCTGGTCTGGAAACTTTCTCAGATTGCTCTTTATTTTATACTCACCACAAATGTAGCAAAACGTTTGACGCTTACTATCACATTTGTGGAATGTATTCGGGAGCACTTTACTGTTCAAAGGAGATTTTTAAGTTTGCTTTGTTGGACCCATGAGAGTATGAAAATGCCTGCACGTTGGGGATCCTGTGCCGATCGCAGGTGAGTCCACCGTCCTAGGGGTGATAACCCTCATACATTCCTAGGTCTAAGTATTACGGAGGCTTTGACGAGGACATTGTCAACTCGACGTATTTAAAAGTATTTACAAATATTCCAATTAATTCTAAAGTAGGAGAAGAAAGAAACAACAAAGTTGTGTCAACACTATCAGACAATATTTATTGAAGTTAAACCTGACGTTTCGAAAATCCACTGTTTCCATCATCAGGCGAATAACATTATCGAAAAGTCATGTTTTGACAGAACTTTGTTGTTTCTCTCTTCTCCTATTTAGATTCTCGGACGTTAAAGAATTATTTTTAAATTTATTGCACATGGACTGGAATTGTGTCTGAACATGACTTTTCAATAATGTTATTCCTCTGATGATGGAAATAGTGGGTTTCCGAAACGTCGGGTTTAACTTCAATAAATATTGTCCGATAGTGTTGACACAACTTCGTTGTTTCTTTCTTCTCCTATTTGGATTCTCGGACGTTAAAGAAGTAAATTTAATTCTAAAGTGTTGGAAGGTATTGCGCAGAATTCACAGCAGCTTCGCGGAATTGAAAGGACGAGTAAATGTTCATTTACTGGTGGCTAGACTGTATTGTACAGTTTTGCCGGAAAATGGAAATTTTTATTCTTAGTAATATCTTTCACGATCAGAACAAAAACTATGTGTGTTATCAATCATTGCAGACAAAGTTTGTACACATTTTTAAGATGAACAATTGTATGCCTCATAGTTCATCTTGTATTACATAGTTTGGCCAAAAAACAGTAAAGAATTCATCCTTTTCCTCTAGGCCTTAAGAAGTGTACCAAAGAAAACTCCGAACAACTAATTGTTTTCAGAGTTTTCGTGTTGACGGACAACGAAGGCAGACAGGAACCGAAGTAAAAAACATATCTTTTCTCAATCAGTGTGTCCAAAGACGTCGAACGAAGATGCATCCGGCGAAACTCAACTTTCTCATAAAATCCATACCTTTTATTCGAGATGAGAATGTCATAATCATATTGATCATAATGATAAATGTGAAATGATATCATTATCTGCGAAGGAAAATCTTGACACTAACAGTGCCGTTATCTCAAATATGTGAGTAAACAGCCGATTATGTATATATTTGTTCTCTGATGATGCAATGGAATATTCCTAAGATACAGTTGTTAACCAAATCATTCAGTGAAGCAATCATCAGTTTCTTCTCTACTTTACAAAAATGAGGCTGGTTTGTAAATTCGTTTTCATATTGGTGGTCATCCTTAGTTCTATTGGTAAATATATTAATATATCTATAATTCTCATTATATTATATATAATACATGCATGGATACGAATATTTCTGAGGCCTGTGGAGTGAACCCAAAGTCATCCTTTCCAGTACATAGTCATATATTAGCCATTTGTAAATTTTCACTGTAGAAACTAGAGTTCTTTTTTTATAGTATCATTATTTTTCGTCCTGTTTTCAGATATGGTAAATTAACGCTATTATTTTCAATGCAAAACAAGCGATTCTGGGATCCCACCTTCTTCTCCCCCTTTCTGCACAATATAGTATTAAGCTTATCACATATAACATTACTTTTTACAAAACATAATGGCATTTTTGAGCAAACTGAATGTCCGAACTAGAAAGCTGAATTTATTCGGAGATACCTAAACAACCTAATTCTTTTAATTTTCCACGAAATAGTTGGACTTACAAAGAGTTTAATTTTCAGGCAAGAGAGCGGAATTATCAACAAATTGTTAATTTTTTGATGAAATAGTCGAATTATCAAGCTAGGTAGATGAACCTTGAAAAGAAAGTGTAATTTTTCAACAAAATGAATCAATTTTCAACAATATTGACTAAATTATTATCCAAATATTCAAATTTCCAACCCAGAAAGACATTTCCTACAAAATAGTCAAAAGGAAAATTTCTTAAAATTGTGTTTGAAACATTTAATCAAAAACTTATACGTCAATTTAAAATAGTTACTTATATTACAAAAATGTAACCCAAGAAAAAATTATCAATTTCCTTTAAAATGAATGGAAAAATTCTAAGTGAATTATTCAAGATAATGTTAATATAGAAGGGGATGACTGTATATTAGGGTGGACCAAAAATGCATTGGCATAATTTTTTTTTCATGGGGCTTGCGGCACCCCTAAATATCATTTTTTTTTTTCAAACAAAAAAAAAAATTTATTTATTTTTGTGTAGATTGGAACACATTTCTGGCGTGTCCCCATAAACATTCGGAAAAATTTTTTTTTGGACCACCCTATTGTATATGCATATATAGATAAAACACAGTAAAAACTAGGCGTTCATTTTTATATGGGATCCTTTTTTGGACGTTCTAATGTGATCTCACAAATAGTCTATTTTAGTACCAGTTCCTGTTTTGTTTAGTTTGCTAACTTCAGATTGATAAATAATCCGAAATAGCGAAATAAACTGGTTCAGAGGGTGCACTGTTTTAATTGTTCCAAACTGCAATCTTATAAAAAACGAAAAATAGATGAAAAGACCAGGAATCGGAACGTTCTAGGCTAGACCAGTCTGGGACTTATTCTGTAGATTTCCATTAAAGTAAAAAAGGTAGGGGACTTACAAGTCTCAAAAAACGAATTTGAGTTCAAAATTAAAAAAGCGACTCAAATTTTTGGAAATAGTGGATTTGTGTGAAAGTCAATACAATAGGGGGGGTTTCAAGTGACACAACACAAACTTGAGGTGAAAATCTAAAAATTTCAAAATGAAACCTAAATTTCAAAATATTTATCAAAGTAGTGAGTTTCTATGAAAGTCAGTAAGAAATTAATAAGGTTTCCTGAGTCGATTGCCAGGGCGTTTATCATTTGACAGATTTTCATGAATTCTAAAACAAAAGAGTTTTTCGAGTCTCAAAATACGAATGTTTACACCGAAAAAAACCCTCGTATTGAATTTCAGAGAAATATACCAGGTTAGTAACATTCTCAAAATTAATATCAGTTTTTTGAATTTTGAGCCGCAAATTCTTCTTTTGCGTATTAAAAAACATTCTCTTACAGACTTTGATAAAAATTCACCAATTGAATAAATGTTTAGACATTTGGGGTGCAGTTCCGAATAGGCGAACACTTGGATTTTGTTAAAGCTACGTATATTTACGTATTTTGATGCGCTGATTACGAACATCATAGTGAAAATTGACGACAAGGACCTCTTCATGGTAAAAACCATAAAAAACTCTATACAAATTATTATTTTTTTCTTTATCATCTTTTTGGTATCATAACTTTTTGTCTAAAACCAGTATTTTTCGAGAAAAAGATGATTGAGTTAGAGAAACAATAAAAAGGAGAAAAGCTCCTTCACCTTTAACGAATAAATTCTCATTACGTATATCTTGTACCAATGGCCAATCGAATCTGTCAATCCTTTCGAAAGTTATCGTGCTGACAGTCCAAAAATTCACCTACATACATACACACATACACAAAGGGGCTTTAATTTTACACAAATCTAATACCTTCTTTGATGAGAATGTAAACAATGATTGTTCTATTTTTTGTTACAGAATGCAGTTCACAGTTTGACGAGCAGCCTCATGGCGAACGTGATCTTGGTCCTTCTTCTTCCTCTTTTGCCGGCAAACAACATTCGCCTCCATCTTTCAAAGTACTTGGATATACACTTGGAGAGCTTGGATATATTCGGCTCGTTCCCCGTACAAATCGGAACCTTCGATTTGAATTCCGAAGATACACTTTTGCAGTTGGTACATCAATTTGTTGGAGAGTAGATGGAAAGCACTATATTCCTGTGCCAATCCAAGAACATATTGTATTATCAGCATCCAATGGTGACATTTTTGCAATCTTAGCGGATAGCGGGGTTCTTCGTGGATTATATAGAAGAGATAAAACTCGTACGCGAATAAAAGTGAATATAAACAGCCACTCAGTTATTAATTTGACTCCAGATGAAAGGAGGGATTGTCCTCTAGGCAACAGGCACCCAATCTTCCCACACAGTTTCATTAAAGATGTTGCAAGCTGCGACTCACTACAGTACGAACGGAATCCCAGTGGCGAACGTGATCTTAGTTCTTCTTCTTCTGCCAGACAACATTCACCTGACCGGACTTTTCCTCAGGAACATCCTGTTCGTGCCAGGTCCAGGTCTCCTTCGGGCCGGCCTCCTTCTGATCAAGTACTTGGATGTGCAATTGAACGACTTGGATATGTTCGGCTTATTCCTTGCTCAAATGAGAACCAGCAATTTCAATTTCGAAGATACGTTCTTCCTACCGATAAACAAATTTTATTGCTAACAAAAAATCGTGGATTTGTGCCTGCAGCAGTCTGTGAACATATTGTATTATCAACAGCCAATGGTGACGTTTTTGCAATATTGGAGTATAGTGGGATTCTTCGTGGAATATATAGGAGAAATAGAACTCATGCGCGAATAAAAATAAATATGGTCAGCGGTGTAGTTGATGATTTGACTTCAGATGAAATGAGGGATTGTCCAGTAGGCAAAAATCACCCGATCTTCCCAAAAAGTTTTATCAAAGCTTTTTCAAATCTCGATTCACTACAGTTCGAACGAAATCCCAGTGGCAAACGTATTCTTGGTTCTTCTGCTTGTGCCAGACAACATTCACCTGACCGGACCTCTTCTGAGGAGCCTCCTGTTCGTGTCAGGTCCATGTCTCCCCCGGGCAGGCCTCCTTCTCGTGAAGTACTTGGATACGCACGTGAAAAACTTGGATATATTCGGCTTATTCCCAAGACAAATCCGACCCGGCAATTCGAGTTTCGAAGATATGTTTTTCCTGTCAATAAACGAATTCAATTACTGATAGATCATAATAAATATGTGCCCGTGCCTTCCCGAGAACATATCGTTTTATCAACATCCAGTGGTGACGCTTTTGCAATATTGGAATACAGTGGGATTCTTCGTGGAATATATAGGTGTGATACAAAAGATTGGAGAATAAAAGTAAACATGATAAGCAGTGAAGTTGACAAAATGACCGCAGAAGAGATGAGTGAATGTCATGTAGGCAGCCAGTACCCAATCTTTCCACGTTGGTTTTATGAAGCTGTTTCAAATGAAGATTCCCTGCAGTGTGTGTATCATTAATTCAATAGGAGAAATATAAATTGAAATACAATATTCTTTGTAATCCACGGTTGGATCAAAATTAAATTAAAAGATTAAACAGGCAATGTGTTATGTTCATGAAGGCGTATTTTCTTTTATTTGTTTCTGATCCCCATGAGGTCATTCAGATGTTTTTCCTCGGAATATTCAAAATTCAGAGAGTTACAAGAGTTTGAGTTTTTCGACCCGAGTTTCCAGGAAACAGCATATTGCCGACACCGCTAACAGTATTCCAATTATTTCTGCAACTGTAGTGTGTTATTTATGGGGATTAGAGTGCAATTCGAAAACGAACGAAAATTCTAAGAGGAAGAGAGGGAAATCTTGTTGCGCGACCCTGTTCGGTTCTTGAAAGTGCTCCGTTTCGTCTCGCTCTATACTCGACATAACTTATTGTGATTTTTGGGCGCTTCGGTGCATATAATACTGTTTTCCAGTTTCGGAGGTCGAAACTTCTCGTTCAGTGAATACGTATTAAAATGGGTACTTGTCTCGAGTGTAATAATAGAATATCCAGAAAGATCGCAGGATGCTCTTTCCTGCACTGAGTATGGTGTATTCAGCCACTTACTTGGTGTGTTCAACAGTTCCACAAAAAAAATCGAGAAAATTACCCCTGGAGTCTGACTATGTCCATCATATGTTCTGGGGGTCGCTGAATCCAAATTCGCGGTCCATTCAATCCCATCACGTCAGGATTTTCCATAACCTTAACAAATATGTCCAAAGCCCCAATAAATTCTCTATCCATTGACCACTCAATCCCAATAACCCCATAGCCCCTTAAACCCCAGAACCCATAACTCATTAACCTCAAAATTCCATGAACACAAGACGTCCAAACCAGGCAAAAAAGAGACATATGCATTCTTCAATAACCGTATAACTCCGAAACCCCATAACCTGGTGAGAATGGCATTATCTACAAACTCTTATGAGCCAAATCTTCGGACATCATTGCTGTAATACTTATTCGTGTTTTTGCAATCCAGGGAATCTACACTTAGTTGACGAAGGGGTCGGATCCCCTGTTAATAAAATACCCCAAATGGAACGGAAGCCTACTACGTCCTCGTCGTTGATCCTGGGCAAAAGACTTTTCAATCGGTTAGTTCCAGGACATTTGTTTACCTCTATTTTTATGGTATGTATAGGTAACATGTTAAATATATATTCTGGTTAGATCTATTGACATTTTCTACGAGTAAATTGTATGAAATTTCAAACAAAACTAAGGCTGGTTTCAAGAAATTCAGGAATTTCATGGAATTGAAGGAATTCAAGTAATTCATGGGACTCAAGGAATTTATGAAATTCATGAAATTTAAGAAAGTCATGAAATTCATATGATACAAGGAATTCTTGGAATTAAGCGAATTCAAGCAATTCGTGAAATTCGACAGATTTAATAAATTCCAGTAATTCGCGGAATTCGCGGAATTCAATGAAAACACGAAATTCAATGAAATCATGGAATTAATGAAGTTTACAGAATTCATCAAATTCACGAAATTCAAGGAATTCAGGAAATTCATGGAATTCAATGAATTTACGGAATGCACGCAATTTATGAAATTCAATGACTTCACGGAAATCAAGGAATTCATAGATGTCAAGTAATTCACGTGATGCGCGGAATTCAAAGAATTAAAAGTATTCATGAAATTCTGGAAGTTCGAGGAATTCACGAAATTCAAGGAAATCTTGACTTTAACGAATTCATGAAATTCCAGAAATTCATGGTAAGTAAACTCCGTGAAATTCGTGGTATCTAAATTCCGTGAAATTCATGAATTCAGTGAATTCCTTGAATTGCATATTATATTTGTCATATCATATTCCATATTATATCAAAAATATATTTAAAAATGTGTGTGCCTCCGGACGTGGAATGAATTCATTTGATGCAAGGAATCCACGGAATTCACACAATTCAAAGAATTCATGGGGTACAATGAATTCAAGCAATTCATGCAATTCATGACATTCAAGAAATTCATGGATTTGAAGGAATTCATTGAATGAAAGAAATTCATGGAATTAATAGAATTTGTGATTCAAGGAATTCGTGGAATTCAAGGGATTCGCGGAATTCAAGCAATTAGAGGAATTAGTAGAATTCGCGGAATGTACGGAATGTACACGAATGCACACGAATTGCATGAATTCCGTAAATTCAATTAATTTCGTGAATTCCTTAAATTCGTTGAATTCCTCGAATTTTTAAAAACAAACAATTGAATTTTCGACAGAAAAATATGGGTTTAACGACGCAATTGAATTTTCGACAAAATAAACATCAACGAAATATTTTTTTTATCAAAAAACTGAATTTTGAAATCGGGAAAAATTCATTTTCTTCCAAAATACGAATTTTTAGCAGAATACATACATTTTTAAGCTAATAGTTGAATTTTCAACCAAAAAGAGATCAGTTTTCAACCAAACATGGAATAGTTATAATTTGAGACAAGAAAAAATACTTATCACAAAAAAGAACTAATTTTCAGCACAATAATTTAGCTGTCAAATCAAGTGATGAATCTTCGACTACAAAAAAAGAAGAAATTTACAAGATAAAAGTTCAAAATTACACCAAACACATAAATCTTCAACCAAAAAGTTGATTTTTTAATTTTTTTTTTAATTACCAACCAAATATATGATTTTTCAACTAAAAATGGTGAATTTGCAATCAACAGAAAAATATAATAAGGATGAACTTCTCATACAGAAAAGATTCAATTGAAGCATTCATAGATTTTCTTTGAATGAAAAACTGTTGTCTGTTAATTTTTTTTCCTTATCACGATTTACAAAAAATTTAATTTTTTTATCAATAATGTTATTTTTACGATTCAAAGAATATAATCTTTCCAACACTGAAATATTTTCTCAAATTATAAGCAATTTTTTTTAAATCATAAAAAATCTAAAGTACTTCTGTCATTACTAAATTCCATCTGACCTACCTTCGTTGCTCTTGGCCTGATGTTGCTTAAGTAGAGTATATTACAGTTCTTACCTACATTTATGATTTAAGTCAAGACTCAAGCGATTGTAATACAGCTACATAGAAATGATGAATTTTTTTTTGAAAAATCGAATTTTCGAATTCGATTTTGAACATACATTGTTTTTAAAATGTTTTCAGATAGCCAAAACGCTATAAAATAAAGAAGTTCTGTAACAGATAGTGGGCTTGTCCCGAAAAGAATTTTGTAAGGAGAAATTTTAAAAACGTATCTTTTATGTAATTTAAATGAAAAGCATAGTCTTTGAAACATGTTTGAGTAAAAATACAAAATTATTGTTATCGCGGTTCCGTTTCAGGACACCAAATGTAGCAAGGACAGCGAAAAAATATCTCCTTGAATAATAATATAAATAGAACAAAACCATTTTCATTCATCATTTTTTTTCTCAAATTTCTCACAAAATTTCTTATACGGTGTGTATGGTGTATGGAGAAATATAAAAAACGTAATTTTCATGTAAATTTATTAAAAAGCATGGTCTTTGAAACATGTTTCAGCATAAATTCAAAATTATTGTTATCACTGTTTCTTTGCAGGACACCAAATATAGCAAGGGTGGCGAAAAATGTTTGTCCAAGAAATACTTCTTGCGGGAAGATTATGGATACATTTTCAAAGGGTCTCAAGGATTATTATATATAGGGTATCCACGTCAGGGCTTAACAAAAAGTATGAAACCCGCTATACACGGCCACAAGAATATCATTGGCGTGTAAAACGGGTTGCATAACTTTCGGTAAGCCCTGGCATGGACGCCCTGTATATAATGGCCATCATAAAGTCTACATTCAAATATCCCTGAACCTAGATTGCATATCAAGGAGAAGAGCAATGTCTTTTCATGGCAAGGGCCGAAGGCTCGAGCCGGACGCGAGTTCCGAAATATTGCCCGCGCCGTAAAAGACATCTCCTCCTTGCTATGCATTGTATTTTTCATGGTAGAGACGCGGAAAATGAATAGCGTGTTCTGCTGCGAACGGATTGAGCGTCATCTCTCTTTTTAAGTCGGCGAACCAAGCGCATGTAATTGGAATTAAGAAAGAAAGAAAAAACAAGGTCTGAAACTGTTAACATTTTCGGTCAGTTTCCACCGTTTTGTATTCCTCGCTGCTCCTGCCTGAAAACATCGGCATATCTCCTTCTATTTCTAACCACGAGCGACCGCGCATGCGCCACAATTTTGTTCCTTGTATGAAATGTTGACCTCGCACCCGAACACCACTGTTCTGTTGCGAGGTCCAACATTATATACTCGGTCCACGCACGCCGCTTGAAAAGAGAGATGTTACGCTCAATTCGGAAGCAGTAGAACACGCTAATTTTCCGCAGCTACCATGAAAAATACTTTATTACTGGAATTAAATGGGTTCCAGACGAAAATTCAAGAAAAATCGAGGGTAAATCCCGGAAGATAAAGGCACAAGCAAAGGCCCACTTAGAAAATGTACTGCTTTAAAAGATTAGTCGCCTGCTAACTACCAAACCCTCGTTGGTGCCCTTTATATTCAGTGCAGTTTGGCCGCCCCCCCACCAAGAACCAAACTTGGCCACCGTGTGCCCCGCACACATTGCACCCTATTACGCGCCGGCTCTGCTTGTGTATTTGTCCAAAAATTTCATTTTTTTATTTTCAATGTTTTTTTACTTATAAAAGGAAAACTATGTGTTAATTATCTTTTTTCTTACATTATATAGTTTGACGGTTAATTTTCTTTTTATCGAAAAAAGTCGTCAGAACAAATTGTTCAAGTTTCCGAGTACTACAAAGAACCGCACGCACTGTGTAGGGTGCGTGCGCCCGACAAGTTTCTGCGTCGCGTACGCGGCGCAGGTCAGCAACGTGACTCGCCACAGACTATGGACTAGGCAAGTCAACGCACTAGATAAAATGGCGAGTCACTATAGGACGTTAATGTGAACGCGCCTTCACACATTTTTTCTCTAAGGAGGTGCATGTTGCAAAACGAATCGCAAGTGGCAGCATCGAGCAGAGTACTAGGCCCTCTGTCGATGGAAGACGAAAAAAATATGGTGCTAGGTTTACGATTGCTTATAATACTCGTGGTAATTTATTTGGTTTTCTACGGTCATTTACCTGGTATTTCACGTCATCAGCTTTCTACATGATGTAAATTACGTCTTGTTCTATATATGAGGGCGCCACCTCTAAGTTGGGAAATTGAAACATCCAATCAGACAGCCAATCAGAGGGTTTCTACATGTATCTTACAAATTGCAAGTATTTTACGTAAAATACCTCCTTTAGGTATTACACGTAAAAGACATTCAGTTACGCGTAACTGCACATCCCTGGTTGACATTATTATTTTTCAATTAATAATATAGGCATTGAAAAAAAAAATCCTACGCCCTTACGAATGCCGATATCAGAAATTCAAAAAAGTGAGGTTATGCACAGTTCTACAGGTTCTACAGGTCCGCCATCTTGGCACGTAATTTACTAGGTATTTTACATGTTTTCTGCGTAAAATACTTCACTTAGGTATTTTACTTCAAAACCCTCCAGTTACGCGTAACTGCACATCCCTGATGTTCAGTGCTTATATACGAAGGTATTTTATGCTTTTAGTGAAAATTATACATACAGTGGGATATAGGGTGAACTACAGTAAACCTAACCTCACTTTGCATGTGACAGTCAGAAAAGTATTTATCAACCTTTTACGAAGGCTATGTGATAAATATTGATAAAAAATTTCTAGAAATATCTTTTATTATAAATACAAGGTATAAATGGCACTTTATACTTATTAACAAAATTTCTTTTCTTGAAGTTCGTATCTCATTGACAAAGGGTCTAGTACTCGGCTCGGTGCTGCCACCTGAGATTAGTTTTGCATCATTAACTTCAGCGTAGTTGCGTGTCTGGGTACGCAACCAATGGCTTACGCGCCAAAAATCGTGTTCCGCGTCGTTGCGTTCATTCTGTGTTTGGCCATTGGCAGGCTTGCCGCCTTTCTTTGCGAGAAGTTGCAAATTTACGACGTTGAGGCAAGCTAAGTTAGCCAATTTTTGATAATCTGTTTGGACGTGTGGCCTATCAATCAGCTAAGAAATTCTGTGTAGGCGTGACGCCTCATTGATTTGTTTTTATATTCGGAATCGAACGAGGAATCATCCAAAGGTATGTCTTTCTCTTTCGCCTTCGTAAACTTCTCCGGGTAGTCTCGACGAGATCTATTGTGGTAGGGGAAATGTAGCGGAAAAATGGGTATTCAGCTAAAGCGGACTGATAATTTCGGAGTGGTGGGCAGATGCGTTCTAAATTTAAGGGTCTGACTTGTTCGGGAGTGAAATGTTAACATGTGGGCATTTGACAAAAACAGGGGGGGGGGGGATGCCAAGTTTAACACAAATCTAATATATGTACCTTCTCTGATGAGAACGTAAAAAACAATTTTGTTATGAAACATGTTATTGTATTTTGTGTCGTATTTCCATCAATTCGGTTTGATTATTTTCAATGGTATTTTCGCGGTTTTAAACAAAAATACGCATCCTAGCGTAAAGTGATTCTGAGAGAATTTATAGATACAATTTAGGGCAAAAATGTTGTTGAATGAAAAGTTATTGTAACAAATTTGTAACAAATTTGTAGATATTTCTTGGTTGGACAACTTTGGTCTATTCATTTTTTTCGTCTCTTGTGTCGGTTTATCAAAAGTTTCATTTGTTAATTTGTAATGTTATATTTCACGACTAAAACAAAAACTATGTATCCTATAAAAAAATGATGCGTAACAAATTTGTAGCGCTTTTTTTTAATGAATAACTTTTGTATAATTTGTTGTCGTAGCTTGTGTCGTTCGTCCAAAAATTTTATTTTTTACTTCTAATATTGCTCAAAAACCACGCGTCCTATCATGAAGTGATTAATAACAAATTTGTAGATATTTTTTGGGTGCACAACATTTGTGTCAATTCATTTTTATCGTATCTTGCATAGTTTGAATCCAAAATGGAATTTTGTATTTCTTTCTGTGCGATTAAAATTTGAATTTTCGTGAATTTTTTTTTTTAATTTGTTACGATAATCTTGTAGGTTGTTTAGAAAGCAACATTTTTTTTCTCTATACTTTTTTGTATCATGTGGTGTTCGACTTGGAACTTTCATTTTTTTTTAATTTTGCAAATGCTATCTGTGGTAATTTTTTTCATCGGAAAAATGCATACGAATAGCCGTATATAGAATTTTCCAATTTTGAAAAAAGTGGTCTCAAAAATACTGAAAATTCTATAACTTCAAATTTCGATCCAAAATGGCTGGCTAACGAACTTGACCTTCAGTTTATGACACGTAAAGAGTACAGCAAAGGCTAAAAGATTGAAAATCAACATATACACACGCAGTCAGAGTCATTCGCGAAACCAAGTTTTAGGGTTCAGAAGGTCTCAAAAAGTGAACATTTGACATGAAAAATAGGGACATTTGAAGGAGGGTTTACCGAAACTCATATAACTTTTTGAATCAAATCCATCAAAAGCTTTATTCTACAATTTATAACATTTTAAATTAGATACAAAGGAATGGTATGTATAATGGATACCAATTGTAAAATCTTAGATATTTTGCTTAGATTCCTGTGGACATTTACCGGAACTTGAGGGAAGATAGAAAATATTTGAGAACTGATGTGTTCAATAATCTGGGCCTCGCAAAACCATCAGTTGAAGAAGCTTTAGATATTGATGACCTACAGGAGGACCTTGGAAGTGATATGCTGATTGAGGATGCAGCCGATGATCCCGATTTTCGTATGAATGACTTATTATCTGAAAATTAAAATACGTTTCATCTCAATATTTCAAGTGACCTCCACGAGGAGATGATACCAGTATACGAAGTATACAATATCCGACAAACATTAATTTCTCACCGGGAGTATGGAGTGATATTGTTTCCGATGAATTTATACGACAATTCAGACTACCATGCACACACACATTTGAAAAAGCTTATGTTTCAAGGCGTGCCACTTATTTCATCACGGTGAAGCGAAAATGCAAAAGAAATTGGTGTCAATCACAATTTTATGGTTTCGTAAAAGAAGAACCTCATGCCGGCGGGGAACTGTTGATAAAGATCATTAACAAAGACACGAGGCACGCTGTCCATGAAACGATGCAACGTCAGATTCGTAATTTTAAGCGCAAAGTGATTGGAGAGTAAGTCTTGACTATAATAGACCAAATGTCTCTGATTTACCGGTTTTACAAAAATTGAAACAGGAAACACGAGGCAAAGATCTAGGTGTCACCCTAGAGGACGGAAAGAACCTTTTTTTAACTCTACAAAAACTAAAGCGTACTCTACCTTACGCTGGCTCAATTGGTGTCATAGACCTTGACCCCCCTTTCGTGCCGGATTCTATCCTGGTTCCAAGAAGAATATGCTCGAAGAGATAACGACAACTGGACCATCTATTTTGACAGCACAGCTGCCCTCGTGGATAGGCTCAAGATCTACGACAACTGCAATTCGAGGCACATGTTTCTTCATGAAATAGTTATACATGTATGTGGACTTGCAGTACGGGTAGGCCAAATGATGTCTGCGGCACAAGATACTTCGACTATTGAATTTTTCCTAAAAAAATGTCTCAAAGCAGGTGTTCCTATTCCAAAAGTCACGGTATCTGATTATGGAAGGGCATTTTTGAATGCAATGTGCTTAGACTTTAACGGCGATTCTATACAGGACTATGTAGTCAAATGTTATTGTGCATTACGGAATAATACGGGAATTTGCCCAGCAAGAACGTTTATCCAATTAGACGTAGTACATTTTATAATAATGACTCACAAAGCAAAGTTCTTCCCTAGAGATATTCCAGCAGTCAAGGATTTTTATATGCGATGACTTTCGAAAGTTTACGGAAATCTTATGGTTGCTTCTCATCGTCTCTTTACACGAGTATGATGACAACCTGGAAGGCTCTGACGTTTCTAAACGGTTATCGTCTGGCTGCTCTCCACAAGCAACTTTTCACATTAGCGAAAAAATTTCTTTGTGGACAGCCGTCATGACGCCTCTCTTCAACAATCAAATCATTCGACCTTCAAGCGCCGTCATCGAGGGTAGTTTTAACGAGTTAAAGAACAGAATTCTGTGGAATTATGAGGAAACTATGCAACTTCACAAGTTCTTCATAGTTCTTCATCGAAAAATAGTGGTTACATCGCTCATGGCTTCATCGCGAATAATCAGCAGTTATAGTCAACCGATGTCAGCAACTCAAGAAGAACATTCCAGTACCAATAAACTTCAAGAAAGGTGCTCCGGTGAATATGATTTCAAGGGCGAAGTGGAGGAGGATTTGCAGGATAAGATAGAAGACAATTTTGATTTGGAGGTTTTCCATGAAGAAGACACTGAAATGGCAGAATTCTCATTGCATCCTGAGCTTCACCTCGTTGAAAACTGGCGCAATAAAGCTGCAAAAGAAAATGCCATCTTGAATGCACTTTTGAGTGATTCACTTTTAAGTGGCTTGAAGTCAGCCAGCACTGTTCTAATCGATCAACCATAAAACTTATGTGAAATCGTTGAAGAAGAATCTACGAGGAATAACCCAGCACAAACAAAACATTTTATTCAATCAGCAAAAATTATAAAGGAAAAAACTAAAAGTAAATATTTTCGACCATATCCGGAGATAAAACACATCAACCCTACTAAAGTGAAACTTACTAGAAAAAAATACCAAAGTTATCCTTGGAGAACGGCTGTCACTTCCAGAGTCTTCATCGCATTCAAGGTCGACAACTAGGAGTGATCAATACGAGTGCATTCGACTCCATAGTTCATATTCT